>JAUELO010028899.1:0-10760 GCA_032357855.1 Amphibolips quercusostensackenii | reverse complement strand
ATCCTTAACAAAATACGTAAAGTTTTAAAATTACAGTTTAATTTTCAAGAAAGAATATTAATTTTCTTCTAAAAAAAATAAATTTTCAACAAAATACATAAAATTTTTAATTATAAAAGGGTAACTTTCAACCAAAAAAGGAATAGTTCAATTTTCATTTTAAAAAATTAATTTTTATCAACAACAGTAAATTTTCTCTTAAGTAGATGAATTTTCAAGCCAAAAGGTCGAGCTTTTTACAGGACAAATTGATTTTTAACCAAATGGTTGAATTTCTAACAGAAAAAATGAACTTTCATCTAAGAAGATTGATTTTCTACAAAAAAAAGTAACTCCTCACAAAATACACGCATTTTTAATAAAAACATTGAATTTTCTCTTAAATATTTAGAAGTTTGAGACAAAAGGTCAACTTTTTTAATGAACAATTTAATTTTCAACAGAAAATGTGAATTTTTATCTAAGAATATTAATTTTCTCCTTGAAAAGAGAAATCCTTAACAAAATGCGTTAAGTTTCAAGAATAAAGTTTAAGTTTCAAGGAAGAATATTAATTTTTTTCTAAAATAGATGAATTTACAACAAAAAAAAATAAAATTTTAAATTAAAAAGGTCAACTTACGACAAAAATGGAATAGTAAATTTTCATTTTTAAAAACTAATTTTTATTATGAACAGTAAATTTTCTCTTGAGTAGATGAATTTTTAAGCCAAAAAGTTGAGCTTCTTACAAGACAAATTGATTTTCAACCAAATGGTTGAGCTTCTAACAGAAAATATGAACTTTCATCTAAGAAGATTGATTTTTTACAAAAAAAAGTAATCCCTGACCAAATCATACATTTTTAATAAAAACATAGAATTTTCTCCCAAATATTTGGAAGTTTAAGACAAAAGGTCAAGCTATTTAATAAACAATTCAATTTTCAACATAAATGTAAATTTTTATCTAAGAATATTAATTTTTTTATGAAAAGAAAAATCTTCAACAAAATACGTGAAGTTTTAAGAATAAAGTTTAATTTTTAAGAAAGAATATTAATTTTCTTCTAAAAAGATAAATTTCTAACAAAATACATTCAATTTCAAATTAACAAAGGTAACTTTCATCAAAAATGGAATAGTTTAATTTTAATTTAAAAAAATTAATTTTTAATAAAAAACACTAAATTTTCTTTCAAGTAGATGAATTTTTAAGCCAAAAGGTCAAGCTTTTTGCAGGACAGATTGATTTTCAACCAAATGCTTGAATTTCTAACAAAAAATATGAAGTTTCATCTATAAAGATTGATTTTCTACAAAAAAAGTAATTCCTGACAAAATAAATACATTTTTGATAAAAACCTGGGATTTTTTCTTAAATGGTTAAAGTTGAAGACAAAAGGTCCATCTATTCAATAAACAATTGAATTTTCAACACAAAATGTGAATTTTTTTCTGAGAATATTAATTTTCTCCTTGAAAAGAGAAATCCTTAACAAAATACGTAAAGGTTTAACAATATAATTTAATTTTCAAAAAAGAATATTAATTATCTTCTAGAAAAAAAAAATTTAACAAAATACATCAAATTTTAAATAAGAAAAGGTCAACTTTCAACCATAAATGAAATAGTTCAATTTTCATTTTTAAAAATTAATTTTTATCAAAAACAGTGAATTTTCTTTTAAGTAGATGAATTTACTAGCCAAAAAGTCGAGCTTTCTACAGGACAGATTAATTTTTAACTAAATGGTTGAATTTCTAACAGAAAATACAAACTTTCATTTAAGATTGATTTTCTAAAAAAAAAAAAGAAGTACTGTCTTTAAAAATACATACATTTTTGATAAAAACAGCGAATTTTCTCTCAAGTAGTTGGAAGTTTAAGACAAAAGGTCAAGCTATTTAATAAACGATTGAATTTTCAACCAAAAATTTTAATTTTTATCTAAGAATATTAATTTTGTTTTAAGAGATATCCTTAACAAAATACGTAAAGTTTTAAAATTACAGTTTAATTTTCAAGAAAGAATATTAATTTTCTTCTAAAAAAATAAATTTTCAACAAAATACATAAAATTTTAAATTATAAAAGGGTAACTTTCAACCAAAAAAGGAATAGTTCAATTTTCATTTAAAAAAATTAATTTTTATCAAGAACAGTAAATTTTCTCTTAAGTAGATTAATTTTCAAGCCAAAAGGTCGAGCTTTTCACAGGACAGATTGATTTTCAACCAAATGGTTGAATTTCTAACAGAAACTATGAAAATTCATCTAAGAAGATTGATTTCCTACAAAAAAAAAGTAATTTTCAACAAAATACATACATTTTTAATAAAAACATCGAATTTTCTCTCAAATAGTTGGAAGTTTAAGACAAAAGGTCAAGCTATTTAATAAACAATTCAATTTTCAACCAAAAATGTAAATTTTTCATCTAAGAATAATAATTTTTTCCTCGAAAAGAGAAATCCTTAACTAGATACATAAAGTTTTGACAAAGTACTTGGATTTTTAAGAAAGAATGTTAATTTTCTTTTAGAGAAGATAAATTTTCAACAAAATACGTGAAATTTGAAATTAGAAAAGGTCAACTTTCAATTATAAATGGAATAGTTCAATTTTCATTTTCAAAAATTAATTTTCATTAAAAACAGTGAATTTTCTCTCAATTAAATGAATTTTGAAGCCAAAAGGTCTAGCTTTTTATAGGACAGATTAATTTTGAACCAAATAGTTTAATTTCTAACAGAAAATATGAACTTTCATCTGAGAAGATTGATTTTCTACAAAAAAAAAAGAAGTAATCCTTTACAAAATAAATACATTTTTAATAAAAACAGCGAATTTTCTCTCAAATAGTTGAAAGTTTAAGACAAAAGGTCAAGCTATTTGATAAACAATTTAATTTTCAACCAAAAATGTTAATTTTTCATTAAGAATTATTAATTTTCTTCTTGAAAAGAGATATCCTTAACTAAATACATCAAGTTTTAACAAAATACTTGAAGTTTTAAGGAAGAATGTTAATTTTTTTCTGAAAAAAATCAATTTTTAACAAAATACATAAAATTTTAAATTAGAAAAGGTCAACTTTCAAAAAAGGTAGAAAAGTCAAATTTTAATTTTTTTTAAATTAATTTTTATTAAGAAGAATAAATTTTCTCTTAAGTAGATTAATTTTCAAGACAAAAGGTCGAGCTTTTCACAGGACAGGTTGATTTTCAACCAAATGGTTGAATTTCTAACAGAAACTATGAACTTTTATCTAAGAAGATTGATTTTCTGCAAAAAAAGTAATTTCTAATAAAATACATACATTTTTGATAAAAACATCAAATTTTCTCTCAAATAGTTGGAAGTTTAAGACAAAAAGTCAAGTTATTCAGTAAACAATTTCATGTTCAACAGAAAATGTGAATTTTTATTTAAGAATATTAATTTTTTCGCAAAAAGAAGAATCCTTAACTAAATACATAGAGTTTTGACAAAGTACTTGGATTTTTAAAAAAGAATGTTAATTTTCTTCTAGAGATGATAAGTTTTTAACAAAATACATAAAATTTAAAATTAGAAAAGGTCAACTCTCAACCAAAAATGGAATAGTTCAATTTTCAGTATAAAAAATTAATTTTCATTAGGAATAGTAAATTTCCTCTTAAGTAGATAAAGTTTTAAGCCGAAAGGTCGAGCTTTTTACAGGACAGATTGATTTTCAACCAAATGGTTGAGCTTCTAACAGAAAACACAAAATTTCATCTAGGAAGATTGATTTTCTACAAAAAAAGTAACCCCTAACCAAATACATACATTATTAATAGAAACATTTAATTTTCTCTCAAATATTTGGAAGTTTAAGACAAAAGGTCAAGTTATTCAATAAACAATTTAATTTTAAAAATAAAATGTAAATTTTTATCTAAGAATATTAATTTTCTTTTTGAAAAGAGATATCCTTTAACTAAATACATTAAGTTTCAACAAAATACTTGAATTTTCAAGGAAGAATGTTAATTTTTCTTGAAAAAGATGAATTTTTAACAAAATACATTAAATTTCAAATCAAAAAAGGTCAACTTTTATAAAAATCGAATAGTTCAATTTTAAGCTTCTAACAGAAAATTTGAACTTTCATCTGTAAAAATTGATTTTCTACAAAAAAAAAGTAATCCCTAACAAAATACGTACATTTTTAATAAAAACATCGAATTTTTTCTCAAATAGTTGGAAGTTTAAGACAAAAGGTCAAGCTATTTAATAAACAATTTAATTTTCAACCAAAAAGGTGAATTTTTATCTAAGAATATTAATTTTCTTTATAAAAAGATAAATCCTTAACAAAATACGTTGAGTTTTAACAATATAATTTAAGTTTTTAGGAAAAATATTAATTTTCTTTCAATAAAGATAAATTTTCAACAAAATACATAAAATTTTCAATTAGAAAAGGTCAACTTACAACAAAAATGGAATAGTAAATTTTCATTTTTAAAAATTAATTTTTATCAAGAGCAGTAAATTTTCTCTTATGTAGATTAATTTTCAAGCAAAAAGGTCGAGCTTTTCACAGGACAAATTGATTTTCAACCAGATGGTTGAGCTTCTAACAGAAAATATGAACTTTCATCTAAGAAGATTGATTTTCTACAAAAAAAAAGTATTCCCTAACAAAATAAATACATTTTTTAAAAAACATCGAATTTTCACTCAAATAGTTGAAAGTTTAAGACAAAAGGTCAAGCTATTTAAAAACAATTAAATTGTTAACAGAAAATGTGAATTTTTATCTAAGAATATTAATTTTCTCCTCGAAAAAAAAAATTCTTAACAAAATTGGTGAAGTTTTAATAATATATTTGAATTTTCAAGGAAGAATATGAATTTTCTTTTGAAAAAGATCAATTTTCAACAAAATACATGAAATTTTCAATAAAAAAAGGTCAACTTTCAACTGAAAATAAAATAGTTAAATTTGTATTTGAAAAAATTAATTTTTATTAAGAAGAGTAAATTTTCTTTTAAGTAGATGAATTTTCAAGCCAAAATACATACATTTTTCAGCAAACAGATGAATTTTCGAGGAATTCTGACAAAGTACTTAAAATTTCGGAAAAATTTTCATCTTCTTTCAGAAGACATCAATTTTTATCAAAATACACAAATTTTTAAACTTAAAAATCGTCAATTTTGAAACAAAAATGAAATAGATAAATTTTTATGTGAGAAAATTAATTTTTAATCAAAACAGCAAATTTTCTTCGAAATAGTTTAAGTTTCTTTCCAAAAAGTCAAGTTTTTTACAAAGCAGTTTAATTTTCTATCAAATGGTTAAATTTCTAACAAAAAATATACATTGTCATCAAAGAAGATTAATTTTCTACCAAAAAAGAGGAATCCTCAACAAAATACATAAATTTTTAACCAAATGTTTTTTTTTTAAAGAATAATATCAATTTCCTTGCAAAAAGATAACTACATGAATTTTTAAACTAGAGAAGGTCAATTTTCAACAAAAAATGTAATATTTAAATGTTTATTGAGAAAAATTAATTTTTAATGAAAACAAACAATTTTTTAGAAAACAGTTTAATTTTCAAGAAAAAAGTCGAGCTTTCTGGAAAATAGTTTAATTTTAACGAAAAATATAAATTTTAATCAAAGATTATTAATTTTCTACTAGAGGAAGTATATTTTTAACAAAATACATTAATTTTTAAGCTGAAAATAGTCAATTTTCATCCAAAAATGTAATATTTAAATGTTCATTAAGGAAAATTAATTTTTGATAGAAACAGAACATTTTTTACAAAATAATTCAATTTTCAAAAAAAAATCGAACTTTCTAAAAAATAGTTTAATTTTCAACGAAAAATATGAATTTTCATTAATGAATATTGAGTTTCTCCCAGAAAAGGTACATTTTCAACAGAATACATGAATTTTTAAACTAAAAAAGGTCAATTTTTAACAGAATGTAATATTTACATTTTCATTAGGATAATTAATTTTCAATAGAAACAGAAAAATTTTCACAAAATAGTCTAATTTTCAAGAAAAAAAGTCGAGCTTTCTGAATAAGACTTTAATTTTTAACGAAAAATATGACTTTTCATAAAAAAATATTCATTTTGCCCAGAAAAGGTACATTTTCAACAAAACATATAAATTTTTAAACTAAAAAAGGTCAATTTTCAACAAAAAATGTAATATTCGAATGTTCATTAAGAACAATTAATTTTTAATAAAAATCGAAAATTTGTTACAAAATAGTTTAATTTTCAACAAAAAAAATATTAATTTTTTATCAAAGAATATAAATTTTTTCTCAGAAAATGTACATTTCCAACAAAATATATAAATTTTTAAACTAAAAAAAGAAAATTTTCAGCAAAAAATGTCATATTCAAATGGTTATCGAGAAAAATTGATTTTAAATAAGAACAAAAATTTTTTTACGAAATAGTTTAATTTTCATCAAAGAATATTAATTTTCTCGCAGAAAAGGTAAATTTTTGATAAAATACATAAATTTTTTAACTAAAAAGGGTCAATTTTAAACAAAAAATTAAATATTTACATTTTCATTATGGATAATTAATTTTCAATAAAAACAGAAAATTTTTTACAAAATAATTTCATTTTCAAGCAAAGAGTCGAGCTTTCTGAAATATAGTTTAATTTTCAACAAAAAATATGAATTTTCATCAAAGAATATTAATTTTCTCTCAGAAAATGTACATTTTTAACAAAATACATCAATTTTTAAACTAAAAAAGATAAATTTTCATCCAAAAATGTAATATTTACGTTTTCATTGAGGAAAATTGATTTTCCATAAAAACAGAAAATTTTTTACAAACTAGGTTAATTTTCACAAAGAGTATTAATTTTTTCCAAGGAAAGGTACATTTTTAACAAAATGTAATATTTACGTTTTCATTGAGGAAAATTAATTTTTAATAAAAACAAAAAATTGGTTACAATGCAGGTTGATTTTCATCAAAAAATATTAATTTTTTAAGAAAAAAGGTACATTTTCAACAAAACATATAAATTTTTGAACTAAAAAAGTCAATTTTCAACAAAAAATGTAATATTCAAATGTTTATTGAGAAAAATTAATTTTCAATAAAACAAAAATTTTTTTACAAAATTGGACAATTCTTATCATAGAATATTATTTTTTTTCCAAAAAAGTACATTTTTAACAAAATACATAAATTTTTAAACTAGAAAAGGTCAATTTTTAACAAAAAATGTAACACTTACATTTCCATTGAGGAAAATCAATTTTCATTAAAAACAAAAAATTTTTCACAAAATAGTTTAATTTTCAAAAAAAAAAGTCGAGCGTTCTGAAAAATAGTTTAATTTTTAACAAAAAATATGACTTTTGATCAATGAATATTCATTTCCTTCCAGAAAAGGTACATTCTCAACAAAAAATGTAATATTAAAATGCTCCTTGAGGAAAATTAATTTTCAAGAAAAAATATGAATTGTCATTCAAAAATATCAATTTTCTCCTAGACAGGTACATTTTTAACAAAATACATAAATTTTTAAACTAAGAAAGGTCAATTTTTAACAAAATGTAATATTTAAATCTTCATTGAGAAAAATTAATTTTCA
This sequence comes from Amphibolips quercusostensackenii, assembly GCA_032357855.1. Taxonomy (NCBI): domain Eukaryota; kingdom Metazoa; phylum Arthropoda; class Insecta; order Hymenoptera; family Cynipidae; genus Amphibolips; species Amphibolips quercusostensackenii. Next base: position 3,145 of record JAUELO010028899.1, on the reverse strand, counting down.
ATAAAAACAAAAAATTTTTCACAAAATAGTATAATTTTCATCAAAGAATATTAATTTTCTCCCAGGAAAGGTACATTCTCAACAAAATACATAAATTTTTGAACTAAAAAAAGTCAATTTTCAACAAAATGTAATATTTAAATGTTCCTTAAGGAAAATTAATTTTCAAGAAAAACAGAACATTTCTTACGAAATAGTTTGAATTTAAAGAAAAAAGTCGAGCTTCCTGAAAAATAATTTAATTTTCAACAAAATCTATTAATTTTCATTAAAGAATATTAATTTTCTTTCTTCTTTGAAGAAAATTAATTTTTAATAAAAGCAGCGAATTTTCTCTTAAATAGTTGAAGTTTTAATCCAGAAATTCGAGCTTTTTAAAAACAGTCTAATTTTCAATCAAATGGTTGTATTTTTAACAAAAAATATGAATTTTAATCAAAGATGATTAATTTTCTACCAAAAAGGGGAATCCTGAACAAAATACATAGATTTTTAACAAACTAATTGAATTTTTCGAAAGAATATGCATTTTCTTTCCAGAGAAAAACATTTTTCAATTAAAAAATCGTCAATTTTCAAACAGAAATAAAATAGTTTAATTTTTGTTTGAGAAAATCAATTTTAAATTAAAACAGAGATTTTTCTTTTAAATAGTTTAAGGTTCAAGCCAAAAAGTCGAGCTTTACAAAACAGTTTTATTTTTAACCAAAAATCTGACATTTATAAATAAAAAATTGAACTTTTATTTAATAATATTAATTTTTACCAAAAAAGAGGAATCCCCAAGAAAATACATCCATTTTCACCAAATACTTGAATTTTCAAGGAAGAATATTAATTTTTTGCCAAAAAATGTATTTCCAAAAAAATATATCAATTATCATCCCAATAACGGTCAACTTACACTTAAAATAAAAAAATTTTAAGTATTTATTAAATTACGTGAAGTATTCTACTTACCAACAGAGTGAAAGAAAAATACTGAGGATATCAGCAAAGTAGGAATGATGGTCCTCATCATTCCATAATACAGGGACCAGTTTCTTGAAAAATGTCTTGAAGAATTTTTTTAAGATTGTAACTGATGAAAAAAAGAATAATGGCTGCGTTTTTCGGTTTATATACTGAAGCCTTTATCTTTGTTTTTTTCAAATCATCGTAAATAAAGAAAAGCTACACGGCGTAAAACACATAACATTTTTACTGTTTCCGTAAATTTTCTTCATGTGCGCGGAATGTTGGATTAGCTCGAGGTCTTCAGTTATTTACCAATATTGCGTACAATGTTAGAAAATTTTAGATGCTAGAATGTCAGAGTAAAAAATTTTTTATTTCATCGAATTCTTCTCTCATATCTTAAATTCCTTTTATATATAACACATTTATTTACAAAAAGCATGTATTTATATGCATGTATGTGTGCATGTATGTATATGCATGTATGCATCTTATAACCTTTGATTCTTATTTTAATTTTTATTCCTTTATTTTATTGTTATTATTATAGTTAAATGGAATTTATAGGTTACGACTGACCTTAATTTCAATTGCCTCAAGGGCGTTAAGTCATTTACTTAAACAATCAGACTCCAAACGACTAAATGAGTCTAAACTTTATTAAAATGTCACACTTTGATAATATTTACGATCCATCTGACTACTTAGACCGGCTCGAACACCCTAACACAGAGAGGGGGAAGGTCAGGAAGAGCTAAAAAAGAGGTAGTAGCTTCAGTGGGTTACTGAATCAATAGTTACCAGAATTACATGTAACAAAGAACAATCCATATTTGTTCATGGCCTTATGCCTTACAGAACCGCCTTTAATTTTACTTGCGATAAATTATGAACAATTAATTTTTTCCTAGAAATCACGACTTGAGTAGCCAGTATTCTACTTTAACAGTTTATTTTTCGCCTAGACTTATTCTCCCAGTACTGTAGGACTATTCTAAATTCATATTTTCAAACCGGCCGTACAATAACTTTGGTAAATTTAAATTTAATTCTTCGCTAGATTCTTATACCGTTAATAGTTCTCACAAAAAGCAAATTTAAATCCATCTTGCCACGACCATTAAACTACTCGCTAGGGTGGAAACGTTCCAGCATGGCGCCAATCGGTGACACTTAAGGTCAAACAAAGGTCGCCGCCTTCTTGGATCGCTTCCTCTTTTTGCGTGCTCACGAGCGATAAATACACTTTTTTACGCTGCGAAACCCCATGGCGAAATATTCTAGAATCTTTACATTATTCGGTTTTCACTCGCGGACCTTGACCACCAAACTAGACCCCTGAGGAGACCGCACTTTACACTTAGGGTGAAGGCTAATAAACGGGTGACATATATTATAATCCCACAGTCTAGTTTTCCTAATTTATTTAATTTAGAGTCTCTCGCACAGTCAAGATGAGCCACGGTTTCCTCCAGATCCAAAATCAGTATCTTTTACAAAAGAAAGCCACGTACGGCTGGGTGGGACAACACCCTCTAGTCCAGTCCACGCTGGTCGAACACAGAGTAAGTGCTGACGCCGCGGAGTAATACATTTGGCGCGCAGGCCATAGGTCGCGCACATAGACCCGCTGAAGTTTGATACGACTGTACCTGAAGGCGCATTAATGTTAGTGTCCTCCGGTAGACGCTATTTTACTAGTTCCATGAAACTATTTGTAGTCTATGACGAGCCACTTCTCTGACATGCGCCCCGGTAATGTCGCGAACACTAGTCGAGCACCTACTGTCTATGGCGCATGCTCAAAGTGTCGACGGCTATCGTCCGACCTTGTATACGAACATCGCAGGTGGCAACACCCTTTCGTTGCTACGTTCTCAACAGAGTGTCTTCTTCCCTGCCAGTGATGTAAGAGAGACCAGTGATGGAATGTCGCGTGAAGAGATGGGTAGCCACGCTCCTGCGTCAACTTGTTCATTTTGGAATGTCCCTCTCTTTTACCATTGGAGTATGAGAGAACAATAGTGAAACTGTTGCGTGAAGAGATACAAACGTCTACCCAGTCGTGATACTGTAGTGATGTGTGTGTGTATTGTGTTATGACAGCTGTCATGCCGTGAGTGACTTCCCTGTAGAGGATTAGTGTTGTGAGTGGTGTTGTTGACAGATGGCGTAGCCAGCTGATAAT
>JAUELO010028808.1:0-10765 GCA_032357855.1 Amphibolips quercusostensackenii | reverse complement strand
ATGTGCGGTACCAAGCATTTCGCTGCTCCATTTCCTTTTTTATCAAATTTCAAGTTTGGTGTTGAAATTTCGGAGTTTTGAGATTCCAATTTTTTTTATTTCTAGGACTTATAAGCGACTCAGTATTGAAGTTTTAAAAATCGAAAGTGGTCTAACCTCAAAGCGATCGTCTTTCAAAAGTGTCAAAAACAACGAATTCGAGTTCATCGACCTTTGAATTTCAAGTGTATATATAAGCATATTCCATTTAAAAAGAACTTCAAGAATTAAATACTGATATCAATTAGTAATATTCTATAAATTTAATGTAAATGAAAATTTTTATTTATTTCCCTAATACCACGGAATGTTCCCGGAACATTCCAGGAACGTGTAAAATGTCCGCCGCTGGGAACGTTCCAAAAAGAAGTTACTGTTATTGTTATTATTATCAATAAACATCGCGTAAACCGTAAGTGATAAGTCAAAATCGATGTCAGTTTATAATATGGATAACATAATAGTGTAATATATGCGGTACTCAAAACTCAAAAATGAGATCGATCTTTACCTATGTATTACGGTTCACGAGATAATCGTTGTTAAAAATAACAGTAACGGAAGGTTCCCCTCAGGAAAGAAATTCAACCCTTAACGTTCCGTGCTATTAGGGTTGTCTATTACGGAAATTTTTGACTTTTGTACCTTTTTCAATTGACAAAGTAAAGTTTTGTGTAGAATTTTAATTTACGCAACCTTGGGAGAGCGTATCAATTTTAATTCATTCGCGGTTCATGGTGATGTGTTGTTTTTTAAAGAAAATTATACGACACGAATTACACCTATTTATTAAATACGTTTTTGACAGTGTTATGAATATTTAAATTTTGTAAATAATGACCCAAAATATTCGATTCTCTTATTGTGTTTTAGAGTTAAAAAATCAGTTTTATTGCACTAAAAAGGGCTAAACTAATAAAAAGTATATATTTTATAATTATTTAAATACTTTATAAGTTCGAATACTTAAAATATGGCAAAATATTATAAAGTGGCTACTATCTGCTTACTGACTACAAATCCTGTAAAATCAATACAAATCATTATTTTTTCAATTCAAGTATGCTTATGCTTTAGTACTAAGTGATGGTTTAACCTCTCTTGAAATCTTTGAAAACCTTCTATACCTTTCTAAATTTTCTAAAATTCCTTAAAGTCTTCTGAAAGCTCATGAAATTTCACCAGTGAAAATCCATAAATTTGATTAAAATCATTTGAAATACCTCATAATTTTTAAACCTATTAAAATTACTTGAAATTCTTAGGGTCTTATTGAAATCTTTTAAAATATTTTGCAATCGCTAGGAGTTATCTGAAATTCTCTAAAATGTTTAGCAATCACTTGAAATTTCGTGAAATCCCGTAAAATATTTTGAAAGACTTCTGCAATCCTTAAAACCTTTTAAAATACTTTTGGGTCTCTAGAAATCTCTCGAAATCCCTTGAAAACTTTTGAAAGCACTTGAAACCTTTAGAAGTTTTGTAATATACCGTGAAATATTTTGAAGTCTGTTGAGAACTTTCACAAAATCGTTAAATGCCTGGGCCTAAAAATTAAAATTTTTGAAATTTGAAAACGTAAATCTGAACATTTATCATAAGGTTTTCAAAGTCTTAAATTTAAATTGTATGCTTAAATTTTAAATTGTGCAACATTAATCACTTAAAATTCTAAAATTTTAAATTGATCCCATGTAATCTTGTGTAATCTCTTGATATATATATATATATATATATCCCTTATATCTCTTTCGCTAAATTATTATTGCATTTGTGAATTTTAAGTTTCTACCACCTTTGTACGAATATTTTCTTTTTATCTTTTTTCATTGCGTTATTGACAAATTAATGGGGTAGTTTCATGAATTCTAGATAATATTTTTCTAAATACTCCATAAAATTGTAAAAATATATACTTCATTAATGAGATAAAAAATATTTTAAAAAGGTGTGGGAAACCTTATTCAAACAAGTTTGGGACCTTGACGCATTACAATTCAGCTTTTACAGCCATTCAGCAATGCCTCATTTTCCAGCAAAAAATTCAAGAGATTTACTTTTTAAACATTGAAGAAATTATATATTTTTTTTAGCTTTACCTGAGTAATGCTATTCAGTTTTTAATGATATTTGAATTTTATAAGGAAAAATAATATTTAAAAATATGCAACTAACCGTTTTTACTTCCCTAAAAATAAAAAAATAAAATTTAAACACAATTCTTTGTTCCATTGAGTAAGTTCAGAACTTAAAGTAGTTGTACCAAACAACAGATTTATAAAGAATAGCTTTTCTGTGATTTTAAGAATTAAAATAATATTACTTCTGATGCCACTTCAAATAAACATTATTTTAAATGAAAAATTTTTAAGTCTTAGAAAAACATTTATTTTAACAATATTTTTTCCAATTGAATTTTTTCTTACTTTCGCTGTTTAGCAATTTTTGAAAAATGCCTGTGTTATGATAGATGATGGCTTATTTTTGTGGGAAAATATTCTCTACAATTCTACTCAGGGTGCATAGTCTTCCCCTTTCTTTCTGCGTTTCCCCTTTTTTTGTTGAGAAATTCCCCTTTTTCCCCTATTCTCGAAAATCTCCCCCTTTCCCCCCCTTTTTTAAATTAAAAATACAATATTTTACTAGTTTAGGTAATGCAAATAAGGCTGTGTCTAGTCGTCCCGAAAAATTGGGGGACTTGGAAAAGGGTATGGGCTAGTCCCGAATTTTCGGGACGACTAGCCAAGCGTATGAAAAATATTCGACTAGTCATCCTGAATTTCGGGACGACGAGACACTTCGTACAAATAAATATATTCGTCTACGGAGAGGAACAAAAAATGTTAAGTGTATTTTTGCTAGATAAATAAAAACACTAGTTTACAAAATTGAAAATTTTTTCTGTCCACCATATCTTAATATAATTGTTTTATGTATTTTGGCCCACTAAATACGAAATTCACGCACAAAAATTTTTTCATCGAAGCGTTTTCGAGATATTTCAATTTTCACAGTTGTTCCGACATTTTTGACTATATCTCGAGTTCTAATTGACCGATATCCCTAAACGAGCACTCAAATTGAAGGCAACTGAATCCTCTACAACTTTCTATCCTAAAGTTTTTAGATCTGCTCAGTAGTTTAATGCTAGCGATTTTAATGTTGGAAAAATTTGCAATTTCTATTCTTCGTAGGACAATATGTGAATTTTCGACCTCGATTTTTGCTCTAAAAATACAACTTTTCTAATCGCTAGCATCTGAACTACTGGGCTAATCTGAAAACTCTAAAATAATAATAATAAAATCTAAAAATAATAATCTACGTCAGCATGCTGACGTAGATTATTTTTTTTCTATTTGTCCGAGAGGCAAGTATAGTGATCTTGAAATAAAATAAAGTGGTCGTATATTAAACACTATTGTTTTTAAAAATTCCTATCTAGAAACTGGTTTATTGTAACTGTACATTTACTGTTTTTAGTATAACACAGGCAGTTCAAAGTGTGAAGAACTTAGCTCAAAATTCGCATTGTGGAAAGTAGAAATACACTTTTTTATTCAAAAATCTATAGGATGAAGAGTTTTTTACTCCTAAACACTATTTTTTGTATAAAATAAAAATGTTATAAGTGTGGATGCCAAACATAGCCAAAATACTTATTTTCTTTCATAATATCAACACTGTAATTCATTTAAAATAAAATAACAGCAAATTGATGCTAATCGTCTGTGTGGTCGAAGCCTGGCTGGCCCTAGCACCGCCAGGGTACTTTTTTTATTGACGCATGCAAAATTGTTCTAGTTAACATTCAAAGGACTATTTACACAGTATTAAGGATTTATTTTTAAGGCAGTCTAAAACCCACTTTATGTCAGCAATACGTTAGAAAAATATATTTATCGCAATGGATCATAGATTATATTATGATTCGGAATTTCCTGACTACAGTGAATCATGAATTTGTTGACCGAATTTATTTCAAATGGTGCATATAATCTGTGCTCAAATCACAGAATTATTTCCCACTCAGATATGTTGTTTTTCAAAGGGAATAAGATGACACGTATCTTGCCGCTTTTTCGAAAAAAAATTTTGAGAAAGTTATGTGTATTGAATTTTATGTTATTTTATGTTATGTGTATTTGAATAACAAAAATTAAATATGCGGATTACCGAAAAATAGTCAAATTTTTTGTTAAAAGTTTGATATTGTTAAATCCAATATAGCTATTATAATATAGGTATCTGATTGATACAATTTCCTGTCCTCTTTCTAAATTTATTGGACAATTTTAAAAAGGTCAAAAGTGCCAAAAAGGCGACGGTTTTTCTGAAAATATTCAAAATCAATTTATTTAAAATTCTACCCTTTTTTTTCTCTTGATTTTTTTCTAGATTCGCCCTCATGGAATATTACATATATTATTGATATATTATAGATGTATTATATACACAGGGTGATTTTTTAATCTTGAAACATCGAAAAATCTCAAGAAATACACATCTGGCGAAAAAATGTCCTAAATAAAAACTTTTTATTTTCGAGGGGGAAAGGCGGCCCCGTAAAAATTAACCTCACACCCCACCCCCTGGAGGCAGGAGGGGGGTAACTTTAAAATTTCAAATGGAAACCTATATTTTTTATTTCAGATTCAGATTCTCCGTTAAAAAATACGTAAGTTTTATCCGAACATTTTTTTTAAATTTTGAAATTTTTTCCGTTTTTGTAATTCTTAAGTCCCCCCCCCCCTATGGGGTGGGGTGTAGGGTCAATTTTTGCGGAGTTGCCTTTTCTCCTCAAAAGTAAAAAGTTTTTATCTAGGACATTTTTTCGTCAGATGTGTATTTCTTGAGATATTTCGATGTCTTGAGATAAAAAAATCACCCTGTATATTATAGATATTCTACCATGTGCCCGCACACTGGTGAGCAGAGAGACTTTTTTTTGTCTGAAAAACGTAAATACAAGTTTTTTGCCAAAATGATACAAGATGCGAAAAGAGTCAAAGAATAAAATTTTTTCTCTAAAAAAGTTGTAGAAAAGTTTTTTATTACACTTTTTTCTGTCTCGCGTTATTTTCGAGATTTGTATGAAAATATTTATAAAATCCTTGAAGATTTTTTTTTTCAACAGTACAATTTTATGGTGTCATAAAAAAGCAAAGAAGAACTTGAATTAATAGGTTTAACAACTTCTATTCGCAACTTTTTTCTTTAAAGTCGACATTTTTGAAATACTCGATGCTCTTCATTTTTTCTTACGTCATTATATTATCACAAAAAGGTATTACAATTAATAAATTAAGTCCTTCTTAGATTTTCATCTTAACATAAAATCGTATTGTTAAGAAAAAGAAAAATCTTCAAAGATTTTATTCATATTTTCGCAAAAAACTCGAAAAGAAACAATTGTTTTCTCTTGACGTTTTTTATATCTTGTGTCGTTTCGGCAAAAAATGTGAATTTACGTTTTTCAAACATACACAAATTCTTTCGTCTCACCAAGGCGCTGGCTCAGGGCAGAATATCATGAAATATACTCTTTACATTAGGACGAATCTAGAAAAAAAGAAAGAGAAAAAAACGGTCGAACTTGGAATAAATTGACTTTAAATATTTCTAGAATAACCATCGCCATTTTGTCACTTTTGAACTTTCTTAAAATTTTCTAAGGGATTCCGAAAGAGAACGAGAAATTCTATCAGAATCGGAAAGAAAAAGATAAATACCTCTATTAGATTAAAAAATATAACATCGCAAAGAAAAATTTGGATCATTTTTGATGAACCGTGTCGACATATTTCCTTTGAAAAACAACATATTTGAGTAAGTCTTACTTACAGTTTATAATATATTGAGGACAAGTGAGTGCCCGAGTGTCAGAATCTTAAGACACTTACCATCAGCAAACGTTGTCAAACTTTTCGTACAAGAATTTTTTCACTGAGCAGGTAAAAATTGCAAAATTTAAAAACTAGCTGTGAATTCGATCTCGAGTGTTTCCACTTTATTTGTATATATATTTATATGGTGCTCATTTCACGAGCACTTTACTTTCCGTTCGCAAATGCATTTGCTTTCCGTTAGCAAATGCATCTGCTTCCTCAAAGAGCAAGCATTAGTGATTTTTTAAATAATAGACAAACTAAAGTTTTCATTTTGATCAATTTAGAAATAGAAATTCACAAAAAGTGTGCAAAACTACACATAAATACAAAAAAAATTTTAATGACAATGACAAATAAGACAAATAAAATTTTATATTTAAAATGCTAATTTTTCTACCTGGAAAAAGGAAGTGCAAGGTTCTGTCACACCCGATCTCTTTCTAAGCCTCGTATCAAGGAATCTTTTCCGTTATTGCATAAATTGTGAATTATGTTAATAATATAAATTTTACTATGAAAAACCGTTTTTTCAAATGTCATACTTTACCATAGCTTCCTTACTCTCTAATAAAATGTATTAATATGATAGGTTAATCGATTCGTTTCGAATCAACACATCTTTTCTATTCTCACGTCAAATTTTAATTATGAGAATTAGAAAATTTTTATGATAAGAATCGATGTTTAATATAATATAAATGACCATAACTTCCTCACTCTTTGATCAAATACATTAACATTGTAGGTCAATCTAATCGTCTTGAGCCAATGAATCTTTTATATTCTTGCATCAATTTTGTATTGTGTTAATGAAAAAAGTTTTATCATAAAAAACCGTATTTTCAAATATTATGCAGTGCTACAAAAAAATGCAATAGTTAATTTAAGTTTCAAATAAAAAACAGTTAAATTTAACCAAAAAGACAAATTCTTAACGAAAGAATTGAATTTTCAAATCAAATAAAACTTCCGTCAAGGAAGGAAAAGAAATGAAACCAAATTGTTGCTTTTTTGAGCATAAAGACGAATTTTCTACAATTCAGTTGAATTTTCAAACTGAATCTATAAATCTTCTGCGAATTAGTTAATTTTCAAATAAAAAATTTAATGTTTTACCAAAATAGTTGAATATCAAACACAAAAAGACGAATTTTTAACAGTTTTCAAACAGAAATAATGATTTTTCAACAAAATTGTTGAATTTTCAATACAATTTTAACATTCTCATCCTAATAATAAAACCTTTAACTGCAAGATGAATTTTAGACGAACAAATAATGAAATTATTAAATTATACATTTTTAAGACTAAGTATCTATCAAAGATGTAGGTCTTATATTTATGGAGTAAAATAAGGCAATTGAATCTTGAGATTAGGGCCTGGTTTCTAGGAGGCCATTTTGAACGCTTTCAACTAAAAATAGTGAAATTTCAATTTCTTTGCATATTGAATGATCAAATTTTCAATATTTTAATTTAAAAATATTTAAATTTTTAACTTAAAAAAATTTATTTCCTACTTTCTAAATTTTAATCTAAAATAATTTAATTTTGTGCTCGTTTGAATCAAATTCAACATATTTGATTTTGAATGTTTTAAATCAGGAATGATAGAATTTTAACTCCTTTCTAACGAAATTGTCAAATCTTAAAAATTTCAGTCCGAAATTTTATAATTTTAAGAGCTTCTGTTTTACAATTTTCAAATTTTAAACACTTTCAATTTAAAATAATTCAATTGTGAATGCCAATATTAATTGTCCTTTGTCCTCTTTTCTAAATTGTACCTAATCTTCTATAGTTTAACCTTCGATTACACGTAATCGGAGATATCCTATATAAACCTTAAATTTGTCGCGCTTTCTTATTGCATCCTAAGCGCCTCACTTCAGTGGTGCCAACTGACTCGCAAACCATCGCCAGAACCTCGGCTTTATTATTTTCGTACGTAATGTAACAAGTTTCTACAGGCAATAGGCCCGTGCTGCTATCATTTTTATTTGTTACTAGGTTCTAATAACTGATCAACGTGTCCTTTTTACACCCTACCGTCGCTCGTTCCCACGGCATACGTCACTGGGCTTAGTTTCTCCGTAATTTCTGACCTACGCCACTTGTCGTGTGTATAACCTTTTGCCACTATTGTTTCCACGATTGTGAATTCGTTTACGCGGTTGCCCAAAAAGTGGCGCCTCTGATCGTCTAGTTTTTTATCTACTCTCTCCAATTTTTGTAATTCTGCGGACGCGATTCCGGTTGTGTAATGCGGTGTGGAATGTTACAAGAAAAGAAATTTTGTCAGAGCCTCTCTGCCATTCAAATGACTTTCTAGCAGTTTAAATTGCGCCTTGAATGTTTTAACCAAGCTTTTCGCAGCCTCATTCGATGCCGAATGGTATAACGCCATTTCAATGTGTCTAATGCCGTTATTTTTCATGAAATCAGCAAAAAAATGTTAAGTAAAGGTTGGCCATAATCCGTTACTAAATTACTTGGAAGCCCCCAATTACAAAAATATTCCCTCAAAACTTGCATTGTGTTTTCAGTCATCATATTTAATATTTCTTTAACTTCGGCCCCAAAAAGTCAGCATGCAATCTTTCATTTGGCTCGTTTGTCCACCACCATTTATGCCAAACCGCTCTGGGCGGACTGTCAGTGTTGGTCAGACAAGGTTCACATCTCTTTGTCACCCCTTGAATAACGTTACCCAACCCCGGCCACCAAATATAGGATCTTGACAAGCTCTTCATCCTGAACATCTCCACGTGCCTCGAGTGTAATTTGTCCAAATGTGTTTTCCTCAACACTGCAGGGATGACTACTCTGTGACCCCACATAACGCAACCATTCTCAACATATAATTTGTGACCTCTTCTTTAATATTGTGTCAGCGCATCCAGCACATCCACTGGCCAATTTTTCCATAGAATACTTTTTAACCAAACTTACTGACTAGATGAAAGAAAAATAATGGTCATCAGATAGGTTATTACTCGTAACAAGTAGGCGGAAGTGGAATCTCACAAATATACGTTGGAGCTTCTTATCAGAAGGGACATGGTATTGGTAGTTTTCTCGGGGGCTTATTTCGTCTTGTTCTCCCTTTCATGACTAGCGAAGCCTGTTTCATCGGTAAAGAAGCTGTTCGAGCTATAATCAGAGTAGGATGAAAAAATGTTTCAATCTATTTTTAATCGTGGTATGCTTCACCTCATGAGATGAAATACATTTAAAAAAAAAAAAAATTTTTAAAGCAGGGGATTGCAAAGAAACAAACGTCTACAAAAAAAAAGAAAAAGACAACAAAGCTGACGCAGACATCTATAGAGAATTCCTAATTTGTTAATTATAAGCCCGTTTCTTTTCTTGCTGATGAAACCCCTATAGACTTACTTGTTGCTGGTCATGGTGATGAATACCTCGACCTAGCACACACTATGCTCAACGTTTGAGTAAAAGTAGTTGCTTCAGAAGTGGAGACGAAAATACTGTTCATCTGGACAAAGTAGGACCTGTGATCAATCTTCTGCTTTCTCTTTTGAATCAGGTGGATGTACATTTTAATCAAAAAGTATTATCACCATCTAGTAATTTTTATGCATTTCGAGCATAAATTGAGACTTCACTCATCTATGGCCTAGCTGCCAAAAACAGTCATCGCCTCTGCAGTATAATGATTCTGCTGGAAAAATGGATGATTTCGATGCTAATGTGGGTTTAAAAAATTGACAGAAGTAGTAAGGTGTTTATAAATCTATGGATCTTATCGGCTATTTACATTGTAACATTTTCAATTGAGATGAATGGATTACAAATGAATCTTGTAAAACATGGGAGTCTCAGAATTAAGATGCAAATTAAAGCTCATTTAAGTGATTAGTTTAAGTGTAGATTATACATATACATATAGAGAAAATCTGTTATTTGAAAACTTCAGTCTCTACTTGTCTGATTCAGTAGTAGATTCTATCCTGGTGTTTAAAACGTATTGAAAATGAAAATGTTAGATTACGTGATTGATATGCAAGGGTTTCGTGATGATTCTGGCCGTTTTATACCTTATGCATTTATCGATCTCTTAAGCCTATATCAAGGACAAAATAACTGACTCAGTTGTAAATATCATAGTAACGAATGCTTCGACGAAGATGTTTCAATGAATTTTCTACACGCTAATCTTCGTGAACTAGCCCAGACTGCTAGACTAACATACACCCGAGGACACGAGAAGGCTGTTTTGCTGCTGAGGATTACAAGCAGATGCATCACAAACTTAAAGGAACTAAACTGCCCCTCATTCAAAAGTCTGACTTTCCTGAATGAGTTTTGCTTTCATCGTGGAATAAAAGGGACACACCGTTTATGTGTTCTCCTAATAATGTACTCAGGACAAAATATGAATTGAGAGGAAACCAATAGGTGGAGAATAGCTAAATGGCACCTAGGGTGAGGTATCTTAAACGATGACTCTGGGATACCGGTCGATCTTTTAGAGTATGCAGCCTTATCCTAGCATGTGGGGTTCTACATGTATTAGCAAACCCTTTTCCCTATCTGTTTGTGGGAAAAATAATGACAACACCAACCATAAGTGTAGTGAGTGCAGTTCAAAACAATCAAACGCGCATGGCTCTCGACAATGAGTCGTACAACAATGCCGACTAACCTAGAGTTTGGGGAGCCAATTAAGACGCAGTCAATGCGATGGACCGACGGAATCTCAATAATTTTGGGTGGACGGATCGACTTAATGATAACCTGCTAGAATGCTACGATGCCAGTATGGCCCCTGAACGAGGAGGTTACATTGCACGACTGCATGATCTGTGGTG
>JAUELO010028777.1:0-10766 GCA_032357855.1 Amphibolips quercusostensackenii | reverse complement strand
AAAGACCCTGGACATAATGGTGTTCTTGACAAGTTTTACTGAGCTTTACCCAAATTAGGTTTAGACTTTCTTGAGCGCTTTTTCAGAAAGATCTGGGAAACTAAGAAGGTTACCCTTTCTTGGGCAGCTATAGAGCGATAGAGAGGATCCAGACTCATACAGAGATATTGCGCTTGTTCATACAAGATACCCTTGACCTGGCTTGACAAAAAGACAATTTTGGCAAAATTAAAGGCTTACCTAAAGAAAGTAAACATGTGCAGTTTGGCGCATTTCACATCACTGCAGGAGCTGCCCTATCTTTATATTCACCTAATGAGTCATGAGTACCTGACTAATGGCACTCTGTTTAAGTTAAACAGAGTTTTTGTGAAAGTTTATCTTATAGGTGTCGTAAGATGAAGATTTTTAGCAGGACAACTTAGTTATGGTTTAAGTATGTGGCAACTTTGTTTAATTCGTAATCTGGGAGTAGAAGAGTCTCTTTTTCATTTACTAGTGATATTCTCAATATGCAGAGGTGTTCGAAAATTGTTTTTTGGGCCCACGATCGTCCTTACAGCCTCTAGTACGTTTTGGACAACGCTTCTAAGCTCTTCTAATAAAAAAAATATGTTTGTTGAAATACATCTACTAGAAGTCTTAAAGGTCATGAGGCTCATTAGGTCTTCCTAACTTATATGTATGTATCTAATTAAAAAAACTGATCATCTAGACGTTCACATTTTAACACTTTTGCACAGGTCTTAAAGCCTAAACAAATATCGCGGCTGATTATCACATAGTTGGTGTATTATAAAAATGATAACAACAAGTAAAGGGGTTGTGTAGTGGTGGAGGAGAGCTTTTTTTGAGGTTAAAGGGGTTACAAGGAATGTTGAAAGTGCAAATTTTGAGTATAGTTGACAGAGGCGGATAAAGCATGAGGGTATATAGTTGACAGCAGATCGGTAAGGTGGGCTAGCATGTATGTAATTAGGCGCTTACTGAGGTCCAGCAGAGGGCAGCAGCGGTTACACAACAGCACTGGTTCTAAGGATCTCGTAAATGCTCGCGAAACAGGGAGTAGTGAGGGTGATGCCGGGAGATAGTGCTGATAAAGACGAGGGTCACTTTACTACGCGAGGGAATTTAAAGTAAAAGAGAAAGGGGGGAACTAGCTGACATCAGGGGGATGACCAAAAAGGCGAGAAGTTGCGAACAATTTTTTTTTTCAAGTCTCCAATAGAGAGGAATTATACAAAAGGGGAAGTAAGCCTCGGGAGCTTATAGAAGCATATTAAAGTGTCTAGAAAGAAAATGAACCGAAGTCTAAATGTCATGTAAACGCGAGAAAATTAGGTATGGAAGGTAATGCGAAGAATTAGAGAAGTGTAGGAAGTATAGGAACTGTTTGTGGCGGCGAGAAAAAGATAAGGCTTGAAAGATTTTCATGATATGGAGAAAAAGCAAAAAATGAGTGAGATAGAAAGAAAGGCAGCAATAGGCAAGTTGTAAAAAGGACTGAGAAGGCTAGAATGTAATTTGATGATGTAACTAAAGGGAATAAAGAGTAAGGAAAAAGAGAAAAAATGAAAAGAGTGCATGGAAACGTTATTTCAGAAATTAGAAGAATAAAATCGAAATGAAGAGAGATATAAAGGAAAATACGCCTAGAAGGAAAGACGTAACAAAGTAAAAATATAGTGACTAGAGCATTTAAAGTGTACAGTAAATCAGAAAGAGTAGAAAAGATAATAGGGGAAATCGGAGCGAAAATGCAAGTGGAAGTGCGTAATAAAGTTGGGATGTATTACAAAGATAAATCGCGTAAGTATATAGTAAAAGTAAGAGGTGAGGGAGAAAATGTTAAAATTCTGAAAATACAGGAAGCTTCGACAGAAAATAAAGAAAAGCTAGAGAAAGATTTGACTTGAAATGAGAGAAGAACAAAGTTGATGATAGAGAGTATGGAGTAAAAGGGAATACAGTATGGTAAAAAAAGATTAGGTGTGTATAAATGCAAATGTGTGGACGTGGTATAATAAAAAACAAAAATTGAGTAAAGTGAATAGGAAGGGTTTCGTTGCGACAAGAAGAAGATCAGAGGCCATGAATAGGAGAAAAAAGGTAACGAAACAGTAAAGGGTAGCAGGATAGCGGAAAAAGACGTAGCAATATGGTTTTCACAAAGGTTGGGAGGGGTGTGAAGAAGGAAGAAGGGTAAAGGTAGGAAGTGAGGAGTGTAAAAGGTAAGTAAGGAAAAGAAAATCAGAAATGTGTACACAGCTCTTTGTGATATTTTAGGCTAATAGAACAAAAATAGAGTATCCTGGGTGGCGTAAGAAGAGTGCAATGTGATTATAATGACTGTAAGCTAGGTAAATGACAACTACAGGAAGGAGATAAAAAGGATCTTACTGAAAGGTTATGTGTGAACGATGCCAGAAGAAAAAAAAACGTTAAGGGAAGAGGAATAGGTTAAGAATTTTCTTAGGCTTAAGAAAAGAATTTGCAATAAAAGGAAGGAAAAAGGGACAAGGAGTAGAAGTATGCAACAATGGTAAAAAGGATCACAGTTGGAAAAGGCAAAGTAGCTGTATTTTGTGTATATAAAAGAAAGGGAAAAAAGGAAGGTTGAAGTGTAATAAGAAGGTGGATATAGACAAAGAAAAAAGAGTTGTTTTTGATAGGTGTTAATTTGAATGCCTCTTCTGGCGAACAAGGTGTAGAGATTCAAGATAAAGGAAAAAATGACTATATTAGGGGCTCTAAACATAGAGTGACGGACTAGGAGAAAAGTATGTTATTAGATGTGATGGGAGAAACATGATATTTCATATGCAATGGTAATGTGGAAGGAGATAATAGAGGAAAGATCACATTTATGGGTGTAAGTAAAATTGGTAATAGACTACACGCTGACGAAAAAAACAATAGGGCGTATGATAAGGAGTATTAAAATAGAAAATGAAAAAGGGTCAAAGCACTTACTGTTAACAGCAGCACCAGATAGTGGTGTCAGTAATCGCAGCAGAGCGAGAAGAGAAAAAAGGGAAATAAGAAACACGGAAATGAGAGTCTAGAAAAAAATCATTATAAAAGATTTTGAACAGAAAATCAAGAAGGAGAATTTTAGATGTAAAAAAACGAGAAGTAGACTCGCTAATTAAAGGGCTGAAAGCTTCGATTAAGAAAGTAAGGGATAAGACAGGTATAAAAGAAAAAAGAGAAGGGAGAGAGAGAGAGGTTGGTGAGATGACAAATCCAGAAAGAGAAAAAAGCGAATGAAAGATTTTGTACAAAAAATTAATAAAGGAAAAATTAGGAAGGGAAAGTACAGCAAAAGATGAAGAGAAAATCAGAGGATGCTGAAAAGAAAAAGGCAAAGGGGACAAGTGATATATGAAGAAGAAGTAAAAAAAGCGATGAAAGAATGTAGAAATGTGGATGTGGTAAACAGGAAAGAAGAAAGAAGGGCGTTAATGTAAAAATAGAAACAGGTAAGTGATCATAATATTTACAGTGTTTTTTGGAAGTCGCATTGCTTAGAAAAAATAGAGAGGGTAATAAAATTAAAAAAGACAGAGAGATAACTCTCATGCCACTGGACTGTAAAATATATGCAGGAATCTTACGAAAAAATCTACAGTGTAAGGTAGAAGAAAAAGAAAGAATACCACACAATCAGACGAGATTTAAAAAAGGTATGGCGACTATAGATCACATTAACGTCTTTATTTACATGGTTAACAAAAATTAAGGGAGAAAGTGAGAAAAATTAGTTGCATTGTATGTCGAGTTTTAAGCAGAGTTTCACTTAGTCAACAGATAAAAAGTAAGGTAGGCAGTGAGTAAGAGGGAAGTAGAGGAAACATTGGTAAGAAAGGTAATAAAAATTGATTCAGAAACCAGGATTAGGGTGAAAGTAGAAAAAAAAAGAAAAGGTCTTCTGGACAGAAAAAGGTCTAAGGCAAAGGTGCCCGTTGAGTCTGTTTTTTATAAAAATACTTTGGGTTGAAACAGAGTAAAAGCTAAAGAAAAAAGGAAAAGGGTGAACGGTTTTAAGTAATAGCAAACTATACGCTCTAGAATACGCGCACGACATAGTTCTGTCAGCAGATGATGAGAAGGGAATAAACCCGACAATAAGAATTTTTGAAGAATACGTGGAAGCAAGAAACTTTACGGTGAACGACCAAGGTAATGTGCTACATAAGCAAAAAGACAAAAATGGATTACGTTTGAAAGATTAACAGAAGGATAGTAGAAATTGTGAAGGATTTCTGTGATCTATTTTTTTGTCTCGTGACAGGAGGAAGAAATAGAGTGCAAGTAAACAAGAGAATCAAATGTGCGAGTAAAGTATCGTGCCAAGTATGGGGTACAGAAAAGAGAAAGTTAAATGACGATTGGAGGATGAGATTTCGGTAGTTTTATGCCTTAGTTGAAGTGGTGCTGTGTGCCAAGTTTACATTTTGGAAAATAATTAGAAAGGAAAATAATAGTTACTAGAAAAATTGGGAGAGCTTGGATTTTTATAGAAAATCTGAAAAGGGAAGAGGTGAGCAGAATAGCACAATTATTCCTGGACGAAATTCGAAGTGAAGGGATGAAAAAATATTTGGGAAAATTGATATGAGAAAAAAATTTTTTTAAATAAAAAGAGTTTATGATGTAAGATAAAGAATACTAAATTGTCAGGAAATAAAGTAAGAGCTACTAGTGTGATAAAAAGAAGAGATAGAAAACGTTTATGGATTTAAAGTACAGTAGATGGTTTATGATGTTCAAAGCAGTGTCGGAACCAGAATATTTGCAAAAAGTGAAAAACGATGATGAATTGAGTAGAGAGATATGATTTTGAATAGGAGAAAAAGTGACAGCTTGTGGATACTGTATGTATTTAGAGAAGAATATGTACAAAGTATGTGGTTACGAAATAGTCATTGTGACATGTATTAGAGAGATGTACAGAAGAGGAAGATGGACAGTTAAGTATGAATTAGTGTGTAGGATTGATTCTGGATAGTAGTAGACATTGTGTGACGTGAATGAAAAAAGCGAAACAGACTAAGGGTAAGAAAGACATCAGCGCTAAAGGCAAAGGAATAATTTTATCAAAGAAAGGTAACTAGCAAAAAGGTAAATTTAAAGAATTGTTGAATAGTAAATTGTGTAGCTATTGTAGTAAAGTTGCATATTGCAAACGCGGGCGCCATTAGCTTAAATAGAAAAAGGACACTTTGCTTCTGAAAAAGTTTGATTCCCGGTGCCAATAGTACCACTACGAAATCTCAAGAACAAGGTACTATGTCAAACAAACACCTTTCTTGAACAATCTCCAAACCAAAACCTTCTTTAGTCAGATGCGCAATTAGCACCTTATTCAAACAAACTTAGAACGAACACCTTTTCCGAGGAAATTCGAAAAGTACAAATTCTTCGACTATACTATGAACCATCGCCTTCTTCAAGAAGATTAAGAACACACACGTGATTCCACTCAGGCATCGATATACAATTAATGTGAGAAATTTCAAATCATATTAATATGTGTTATTTCTACTCCTTAATTTAGGGTAGCACTGTTTTATTTAATACGTGTGGAGCTTTGAATTGTATTTAAGTTTTAAAATTACCATGTAAATTGTGCGGGGCTGGCACCGGTGCTCCATACGCTGGATCTGTGAAAAGAAATAATATATGGATTATTTGTTAATGAAATTATTAAGCGAACGTCAAAGTTAATGGTCAAAGTTAATGTTAAAAAATTATATGCTTCCGCTTATCATTTTTTTTATGAGCAAAAAAAAAATAAATGAACATTCTTTTATTTTTTTCAGCTTTGTGGAGGTGACCTAGTATTATTCACGATGATGTTCGATCATCTGAAAGTGTTACACAGCTGCGCTATCGAATAACCGAACACTATCAATTAGCTGAATTTTGATATCTTAGATTGATATAGTACAGTAAAAAAGAATTTTTTTTTTTTTGCAAGAAAGTAATCAAATTTTCGTTATTGCGATAGAGACTTTAATTTGAAAATAGTATACGGAAGTCTAAGAAACAATTTTTTAAGCTTAAACATACGTTTTCTGTGGCTTAACGGCTATAGGGCTTCTTTTTTCAATCAAAGCTCAATAAATTGGTTTCTGACTTTTAAAAATCGTTTATTGGCTTGCACGCATTATACAGGGTAATTCTTTAATATTTAGACATTAAAATAGTTGAAAAAATGCATGTAACCAAGAAAATGTCTTGAACAAAAATTTTTGATTTTCGAGGGGGGGAAGCAACTTCGCGAAAATATACTCCAGGCCCCAACTCCCAGGGGTAAAAGGGAAAGTATTTTTTAAACTTTAAATCGAAACTTTTATTTTTTATAACAGAATGAGATTTCTTATAAAAAATACGCGAGTGGTATTTAAAAAATTGTTTTATTATTTTAAAATTTTCTTCCTATTTAATATTCTGAAGTTACCCCCCTCTGAGCCCCAGGGGTCGGGGTGTAAAGTAAATTTTATTTAAAATGCCTTTTTCTCTCAAAAATAATAAGCTTTTTCTCTGGAAATTTTTAACGTTGGTTAAGTATTTTTTTTAGATATTTTCATGTTTCAAGATAAAAGAATCATCGTTTATACGTTTGAATCTCCATTCTGTTTCTGTCTAATCTGTCTGTATCTTTTATTATTTGTTTCAGATTGTACTTAAGTTTTCAAATTACTTTGCACAGTGTTGTACGTATGCGGGGCGGGCACTGATGCTCCGTACGTTGGGCCTGTAAAATAAATAATGTATCAAGTTTTTTTCAATGAAAATATTTAGTGCACCTCAAATTTCACACTGAGAATAAAAATGCCCTCGCTTATCGGTTTTTTTCTTTAAACAAGAACAAAATTAAAAACGTTATAATTTGTCGTAAATTATACCTGTTTGTGATATTCTCATACAATATGAATTAGGTTTTCTATTATTTTGTACTGTTTTATCATTTAAATGAAAAATCTAGTTTATCATATCTATTTTGAAAGTTTAACATTGACTGTTTTGCCGTGCAAAACAACGCACAATAAGATTTAAATATACATGCAAATAATTTGGAAAATTCTGTTTTCATACTCCTTAAATTAGGCGTCCATGAAAAACTTACTTCACATAGGTAAAATACTATATGGTTTAGCAAAATTCTCTAAAACAGTAGACTTTCGTTTGTTTTAGCGTCCTTGAAACGTTCTGACCATTTCTTATAAGGCTGGAGCGACCTCTACCGCATTTACCAAGTTAAATATTATCAAGCGACGTTCACTGCCCAGCCTTGTATCGCCGCGCTTGCTCTAAGCAACTCTTTCAATAGCTCATGTGCGAAAATGCGCAGGTCAATTTGGAATGAATAAATATGGACTATCAATAATAATACTTTTCGGTACATGCAAAGTTGAAAAGTCGCGCTACTAGCGTTGACTGATTTGCGCGTCATTTATGGCAATCTTTTCCTCAGTTTTTTATCAAGTCATAATAATCTTATTAATTTTATCAAGTCAGTCTGATAGAATCAAAAATAGACTAAAATCTTTTGCGGTATATTGAGTTTTTCAGCATGACGTCATAGTATGCTAGGCTAGGCGAAAATATGGTAAAAATGTCAACCGTCAGGAAGCTTAGCATTATGTAGAACTGGAACTGCATACGAGTTTCTTGAGAAAAATATTCTAAACGTAAATGTAAGTGATAAAGGTCTGAATAGTAATATTTTTCAAGTGTAAAATCTATCTTTTTAGTCAAGTCCAATTTAAGTTAGCGAGTACCTGATCCATCAGTATATAGTACTGGACCACTAACAACGTCTGTCAGCAGTCGAATAGAGAATAGAAAGAGATGACCAAAAAAGAATGTCCACCTGTCCTTTTCTAGGCATGCGATTGGCTCTACTCATCTTTCCTCTGCTTTTACTAGAAAAGAATCAATCCACTAATCACCAATCTTATTCCTAGAAAAAGACAGGTCGACTTTCTCGTTCGGTGCTATCTTTCTATTCCTTATTCTACTTATGACGGCCGAAGCTAGAGGTCTAGTACTATATGCCGATGACCTGCTCTCATACACTGAACTGAAATTTAGAATATTCTTATTTATTTTATAGAACTGAAAGGCTGTGAATCTATAAAAGAATGGAACATGAGTGAGAAAACTGATTCCACACTTGAGAAATATTATTATTCGTATGTTTATGACTCACTATTATTTTTAGAATATTTTTTCGGAAAAGTTTGTATTCTTATGACGTCATGCTGAAATACGTAATTCAGAGCTTGCTGGTCTTTAGGCCTTTTTTTAATTGGTCAGCCACTGCCGCAAGCGTGACCGTACAACGTGTACAGGGACCGTGATGGGAGGTAAAAAGTTCAGAGAAGTAACCTTGAAGTTAATGTTCAAAATAAAAATGCCCTTGCTAATTGTTTTTTGTTTTAAGCAAGATCAAAAATATTGAATTTTTAATTTGCTTAAAATTGTACCTGTTTGTGATATTTCCATACAACATGGATTAGGTTTCCTATCATAAGTGTTCAATTTGACAGTTATAAAAAATTTACTTTTATAAATGTAATATTTGTCTTATATTTTTGTCCATAAAAATATAAATTAATTTGAATATGCATTTTTACATGAACTGCGAAATTCAATGTATTTCATATTGTCAGGTTTCTTGAATAGAAAATCTTATTTATTATATTCAATTTGCAAGTTTCACATGAACAGTATTGCCATGCAATAAAAGGAAAAACAAGATTTCACTGTATGCACAAATAGTGTGAAGAAGCCTTGTTAATATTATTATATGTTGCCCATACTCTTGAAATTAGGAATACGATGTTGTATTGAACACCTGTGAACCCGTCTGTGAAGTACTTACTCCTCACAGTGATCTGGAAACAAATTTTAGCGTGTCTACTATGCTGCAGAAAACTGTATGTACAGCTTCTTTGTAATACCTTTCTGTAATAAAAAACGTAAAATGGAAATCTGGTGCTGATTGCTTTGTAAAGCTATAACGCAGTTACAAAATTCAAAAGATTGTTTTGATTTACCCATTCTCACCTTAAAATTTGGGATTAAAAAAATTGTATTGTGGACAGAATATGTTTTTAATAGTAAACTCATGCGGCATGTGAGATAATTGAAATTTAAAAACGAAGTAATAAAAGTATTTGTGTAACGTGTCGCAAAGTTCTTGACGAATATAAAAAAGGCGAATCTTCACGGCGAATGTCAAAAATGTTAAACTATAAAGAAATTGCTTTACTGAAGTGAACAAGACCTTTTATTAATTTAGCACCATTTACAACCATTGCCAAACAGTAAAATAAAAGGGCATGTAAAACCTGTAATTGTCTAAAAACTATCGGTCGTTACAAAAATTGATGCATCAAATAGATTGTTTTGGTAGAAACAAAATAGTCCAGAGCAATCTCAAATTGAAGTTAATAAAAAACGAGAAACAAAGTGTATTGAATTATGTACGACATGTTTTGTGAAAATCGCTTAAAGAAAGAAACATGCTTGCAATACAAATGCAAATTTAAAAGCTTTCAGAAATCTCACTCAGATTATTTAGAAGTAACTTCTCAGTAAACAACAAAAAGAAATAGCATGTTTGATTATTTCAAATATAGAAATAGCAGATAACAAAGGAAACTAAACTTAGTAGAACTGCCTACTATGACGGGTCGCAAAAGATCAATTTCATTGAATGAATGTGATTTATACGTGCATGCATCCATTTTTATGCACATGCACCTATAAAAGCAAAAGGACTTAGTAATTTTCATAAAACTTAATTATCCTAATTTGATGTCAGAAAGAAAGAGAATGAAAGAAGGCCTGTGATTAAGACAAATGCCAAAGACATTTTTAAATCAGTGGTAAAAATGCGAAACATAATCGACTACCCTTGTGTAAAAGTCATTGCAGATAAAGGTTAAAAATTTTTTTAAATCTGCATGTCAGTTTCCCTGGAAAATTATTCGCCTGATGAATATATATATATATATGTGATTTGATTATATATTAAAAAACAGCAACTAAGTACCAACTAAAAAGAAAAAAAGACTGCGGCTGTGTTTAGTAACAGATATGAAGGAAAAGTATGACAATATTAAATTTTTATTTAACCATATAAATTAATAAATAATATTACTTTCAAATTTTTTGCTGACTTCAAACTGATGCTTTTTGTAATGGAATGCGGACTGCTACATCTACGAATTCTTGTTCATTTGTCCCGTCAGTCTCTGTGACTTGAAATGCCAAAAAGAATAGATTCAGTCAGATAAAAAATTAGATCTTAAAACATACGGCGACCTTAGAAAAGATAACAAACGCTTTGTGATTTTAGGTTGTGATAAGAAATCAGCAGAAAAGTGCGATAGTGCGGTCCATCCTCTTTTTTTAGAAAAAGATTGAACATCAGCATTAGAGAAATGCATTATTGTAGAACTACATTTTTCACAAGGATTAGACAATCATTTGTTCTGGAAAGATTTGGTTTCTCTTTTAGGACGTGAAAAAGCTTTAATTTGTCCTGAAAATATAATATGATTTTAAACTTAGCAGGGGCATTTATTTGAAGATAATGCTTGCTTCAAAATGTTTGTTTTATGCAGATGATTTATTATACGACAGTGGCATTTGTGAAGGTGTTGATAAATTGAAATGTGTGCCTTTTTTCACACTAAAAGCGATTAATAAAATTGTTAAAAATTGTTTTTCAGTATAAAGGGAAA
>JAUELO010028761.1:0-20145 GCA_032357855.1 Amphibolips quercusostensackenii | reverse complement strand
ATAGTTTTTTTCAATGGAGTTTAATTTAATGTGAGTCCTGTAAGCATGAGAATATTTTTTGTATTTTTATAATGGAAAGAGGAATATGAAGACAATAAAGCAAAAGCAATTAAGAGATTAGGGTCTTGGGGCCACCTTTCAATGAAATTTTAATTAAAATCACTATTTGAATTCTCGCCCGAGTATATTTAATTATTGAACTGGGCAGTTTTGACAAAGACTTCCTGTGCTTTCACACCATTTAAGTTTGGATAAAACTCCTGCTGGAACATAAGGGATGCATTAACATTTAACTACTACCTTTCCAGAGATAAGCCACCCTTTTGTCCTGGGGTGGATTTACGAAAAGGGTTTGAATTGAGATCCAAGCGCGATGATTTCAAACATCAAAGACCCCGAGCTCAAAAAACTTTTATAATTTTTAACCCATGCGAGTGACAGTTTTTTCAATCTGTTAAGCATCCAAAATTAGATGCATCCAAATAGAGTAATGATATTTTGAAAAAATTTTTTTAATTGTCATTAGGATCTATAATTTTTATGAAATAAAAGATATTGAAAAAAATCAAATGAAAATTATTACTATAATGCCAATTGAAAAAAATATTCTGTACAGTTTATTACAATTACAATATACAAACTTACAATGTGAAAAATATATTTAAATTGTAAAAATATAGGCAATAGATTTAAATTATAATGTAATGTTAACCAGATTTCAAGATTATAAAGATTTTCAAAGATTTCGAAAGAGTTCACAAGGATTTCAAAAGATGTTAAAAGATTTCACAAGATTTTTAAAGATTTTTAATGATTCTGTACAAAAATTTCAAAAGATTTCACAAAAATTTTAAAAATTCTGAAAGATTTCGAAAAGATTTCAAAAGAATTCATAATTGATATTTCAAAGATTTCAAGGACTTCACAAAGATTTTAAAAAATTTAGGATTTCAAATATTTCAAAAAAATTCAGAATTGATATTTTAAACATTTCAAGGACTTCACGAAGATTTCAAAATTACTGTCAAGGACTTCACAAAGATTTCAAATATTTAAGAAAAGTTCCAAATTTTCAAAAATTTACAACATTAAAAATATTTCAAAAATTTTTTAAACTTTTCACCAGATTTTAAAAGATTTCAAAAGAGTTTGCAAAGATTTCAAAAGATTTTACACGATGTCAAAAGATTGCAAAACATTTTACAAAGATTTCAAAAATTATGAAAGAATTCAAATATTTCAAAAGAGTTCAAAAGAATTACAAACATTTTAAAAGAAATTACAAAATTTCAGAAGATTTTCAAAGATTTTAAAAGATTCTATTAAAAAATGTTAAAGGATTTCACAAAGATTTCGAAAATTCTAAAAGATTTTAAAGATTTTAGAATTATTATTTCAAAGATTTCAAAAGATTTCACAAAGAATAAAAAAATTTTCAAAGATTTCAATGTTTTTGAAAAGATTTCGAAAGATTTTAGAATTATTATTTCAAAGATTGCAAGGACTTTACAAAGATTTCAAAAATTCTAATAGATTTCAAATATCACAAAAAAATTCAGAATTGACATTTCAAAGATTTCCAGAACTTCACAAAGATTTCAGAAGTATTGTCTCAAAGATTTAAAATATTTGAGAAAAGTTTCAAAAATTTCAAAACTGTTTCAAAAATTTTAAACATTAAAAATAATTAAAAAATTTTTAAAATTTTTACCAGATTTCAAAAGATTTTAAAAGATTTCACAAAGATTTCATAAGGTTATACAAGATTTCAAAAGATTTTAAAACATTTCACAAAGATTTCAAAAATAATGAAAAAATTCAAAAATTTCAAAAGAGTTCAGAAGAATTACAAAAATTTTAAAAGAAATTACAAAATTTCACAAGATTTTCAAAGATTGTAAAAGATTCTGTAAAAAAGTCAAAAGATTTCACAAAGATTTCAAAAATTCTAAAAGAATTAAAAGATTGCAGAACTATTATTTTAAAGATTTCGAAAGATTTTACAAAGATTAAAAAAATTCTTAAAGATTTTAAAAATTTCAAAAAGATTTCAAAAGATTTTAGAATTATTATTTCGAAGATTGCAAGGACTTCACAAAGATTTCAAAATTTCTACAAGATTTTAAATATTTCAAAAAAATTTTGAATTGATATTCCAAAAATTTCAAGGACTTCACAAAAATTTCAGAATTATTGTCTCAAAGATGTCAAGGACTTCACAAAGATTTCAAATATTTGAGATAAGTTCCAAAAATTTTCAAACTGTTTCAAACATTGCAAACATTAGAAATATTTCAAAATTTTTTAAAACTTTTCACAAGATTTCAAAAGATTCCAAAAAAGTTCACAAGATTTTGAAAGATTTTGCAAGATTTTAAAAGATTTTAAAACATTTCACAAAGATTTCAAAAATAATACAAGAATTCAAAGATTTCAAAAGAGTTCAAAAGAAATGCAAATATTGTAAAAGAGTTTACAAAATTTCACAAGATTTTCGAAAATTTTAAAAGATTCTATAAAAAAATGTCAAAATATTTCACAAAGATTTTAGAGATTCTAAAAAAATTAAAAAAATTCAGAATTATTATTTTAAAGATTCTAGAAGATTTTAGAAAGATGAAAAAAATTCTAAAAGATTTCAAAGATTTCAAAAAGATTTTAGAATTATTATTTCGAAAATCGCAGGGACTTCACAAAGATTTGAAAAATTCTAAAAGATTTCAAATATTTCAAAAGAATTTAGATTTGATATTTCAAAGATTTCAAGGACTTTACAAAAATTTCAGAATTATTGCCTCAAAGATGTCAAGGACCTCACAAAGATTTCAAATATTTGAAAAAAGTTCCAAAAATTTTAAAACTGTTATAAACATTTCAAACATTAGAAATATTTCGAAATTTTGTTAAACCTTTTACCAGATTTCAAAAGATTTCAAAAAAGCCTACAAGATTTTAAAAGATTTTACAAGATTTTTAAAGATTTCAAAACATTTTGCGAAGATTTCAAAAATAATGAAAGAATTCAAAGATTTTAAAAGAGTTCAAGAGAATCACAAGGATTTTAAAAGAGTTTACAAAATTTCACAAGATTTTCAAAAATTTTCAAAGATTCTATAAAAAAAATTTTAAAAGAGTTCACAAAGATTTCAAAAATTCTAAAAGATTTAAAAGTTTTCAGAATCATTACTTTGAAGATTTCAAAAGATTTCAAAAAGTTTTTTAACTTTACGATCATTTCATAAAATCTCAAAAGATTTCATCATATTACAGAAGATTTTAAAAGCTTTTAAACGAATTCACAAGATTTTGCCAGACTTCAAAAGATTTAAAAAACCCTAAACAAAGATTTCAGAAGGATTTTAAATATTTCTGAAAGATTTCAAAGATTTTACAAAGATTTAAAAAAATATTTGATAAAGGTCCCAAAACTTTACAACATTACAAATATTTAATAAAATTAAAAAATATTTAACTAGATTTTAAAAAAGTTCACAAGGATTTCACAAGATTTTTAAAGATTCAAAAAGATTCTATACAAAGATTTCGAAAAATTTTATAAAGATTTTTAAAGTCCTAGAAGATTTCAAATGTTACAAAAGACTTCAGAATTATTATTTCAAAAGATTTAAAAAAAGTTCACAAAGATTTCAAAAGCTTTTACAATATTTCACAAGATGTTCAAAGATGGAAAAAAATTCTATACAAAGATTTTAAAAGATTTCACAAAAAATTTAAAGATTTTAGGAAGATTTAAAGAATTTCACACAGATTTATAAAATTTTATAAGGATTTCATAAATATCTTAAATTTATGAGAAAAAACACAACAATTTCACAAATTAAAAAAAAATTTCAAACCATCATGAATATTTTAAAAAATTTCAAAAGATTTTACCAGATTCCAAAAGATTTCAAAAGGTTTCATGAGATTTCGACAGATTTCGAAAGACTTAAAAAGATTTTTCTCAAAGATTTCAGAAGATTTCACAAAGATTTCACAAGCATTTTCAAGAATTCAAATTTGTTACAAAGATTTTAGAAGATTTCAAAAGATTTCAGAATTATTATTTCAAACATTTCAAGAACTTCACAAAGACTTCAAACATTTGAGAAAGGTCTCAAAAATTTCCAAACGGTTTCAAACATTCAAAAAATTTTTAAAACATTTCACCAGATTTCAAAGGATTTCAAAATAGTTTACAAGGATTTTAAAAGATTTTTGAAGATTTTATAAGATTTTTAAAGATTATATACAAAGATTTCAAAACATTCCACAAAGATTACAAAAGATTTCGCAAACATTTCTATACAAAGATTTTAGAAGGATTTCAAAATATTCTACAAAGATTTTACGAAAATTCAAAAAATGTCAAGTTTGTTATGAAGATTTCAAAGATTTTAAAAGGTTTCACAACAATTTTCAAGATTTAAGAAAGATTTCAAGAATTTCACACAGATTTTAAAGATTTCATGAGGATTTCATGGATTTCATAAATATTTAAAATATATGAGAAAAGCCCCAACCATTTCACAAATTAAAAAAAGATTTCAAACCATTATGAACATTTAAACAAATTTCAAAAGATTTCATTAGGTTTCGCAAGATTTCCAAAGATTTAAAAAGATTCTTCACGAAGATTTTAAAAGATTTCAGAAAGATTTCAAAAGATTCTGCAAAGGTTTCACAAGAATTCCAAAGAATTCAAATTTGTTACAAAGATTTCAAAGATTACAAAGTTTTTAAAAGATTTCAGAATTATTATTTCAATTATTTTAAGGACTTCACAAGGACTTCAAATAGTTGAGAAAGGTCTTAAAAATTTTAAAACTGTTTTGAACATTTCAAATTTTTTAAAAACATTTTAACAGATTTCGAAGGATTTCAAATAAAATTTATAAGGATTTCAAAAAATTTTACAAGATATAAGATTTTGGAAGATTATATACAAATATTTCAAAAATTCTAGAGGATTTCACAGATTTCGAAGATTTTAAAAGATGTCAGAATTATTATTTCGAAGATTTCAAAGGATTTCAAAAGATTTCAGAAAGGTTTTAAAGATTTTTAACTTTACAAGCATTTCAAAACATCTAAAAAAATTGCACCGTATTTCAAAAGATTTTAAAAGGTTTTAAAAGATTTCAAGTAATTTCAAAAGATTTCACAAAAATTCAAAAGATTTCACAACAATTTTTAAGATTTTAGAAAAATTTCAAGGATTTCATAAAGATGAAAATGTCAAAAAAAATGTCTCAAGAAATGTCCAAAAAATTTCTGAAAGATTTGAAAAAGATTTCAAAAATTCCAAAAGATTTCAAAGATTTTTAGAATTACTTTTTTAATTATTTCAAGGACTTTACAAAGATTTTAAATATTTGAGAAAGGTTCCAGAAATTTTACAACTGTTTCCAAAATTTCAAACATTACAGATATTTTGAAAAAAAAATGTATAAGATTTAATCAGATTTCAAAAAATTTCAAAAGAATTCACACATATTTCAAAAACTTCTGTAAGATTTTAAGGATTTTATAACAATTTTACAACATTTTTAAAGATTCTATACAAATATTTCAAAAGATTTTATAAAAATTTCAAAAATTCAAAAAGATTTCAAAGATTTCAAAAGATTTCAGAATTATGATTTCAAATAATTCAAGGACTTTACAAAGATCTCAAATATTTGAGAAAGGTTCCAAAAATTTTACAACAGTTTCAAACATTTCAAACATTATAAATATTTCAAAATGTTTAAAAACATTTCACCAGATTTTAAAAAATTTCAAAAAAAATTTACAAAGATTTAAAAAAATTTCACAAAGATTTTACAAGATTTTCAAATATTTTTAAAGATTTTATGAAAAGATTTTAAAAGGATTTCGAAATATTCTACAAAGATTCCAGAAGAATTTAAAAATGAAATGTTCCAAGAACTTCACAAAGATTGCACAAGAAATGGCAAGATTAAGAAATTGACACGAAGATTTCAAAAATTTGGAAAGACTTTAAAATATTTCTCAAAAATTTAAAAAGCTTTCACAAAGATTTCACAAGATTTTCAAATATTTCTAAAAATTTTATGTAAAGATTTCAAAAGTTTTCTCAAAAATTTTTAAGGACTCTACGAAAATTTCACAAGAATCCTAAAGATTTCAAATTTCTTGCAAAGATTCCAAAAGATTTCACAAAAACCTTAAATATTTTGAAATTTTACCAGATTTAAAAAGATTTCTCAAGATTCTAGAAAATTCTATACAAAGATAACAAAAAATTTTATACAAAGATTTTAAAAAATTAAAAAAATTGTTTAAATTTTAAAGATTTCAAAAGAATTGAGAATTAATATTTTGAAAATTTCAGGGACTTCACAAAGATTTCAAATATTTTAAAAGATTTTAAAAATATCAAAGGTTTAAAAGATTTCAAAAGATTTCAGAACTATTATTTCAAAGATTTCAAGTACTTTACGAAGATTTCAAATATTTATGAAAGGCCCCTAAAATTTCACAATTGTTTCAAATATCTCAAAAAGTTTTATAACCATTTTTTCAGATTTCAAAATATTTCAAAAGTGTTCACAAATATTTCAACAGATTTTACAAGATTTCATAAGATTTTCAAAGATTTCCAAAGATAATATACAAAGATTTCAAAAGATTTAACAAAGAATAAAAAAATTCTAAAATATTTTTTAAAGATTTCAAAGATTTCAACAGATTTCAGAATTATTACTTCAAAGATTTCGAAAGATTTCAGAAGATTCTAGAAAAACCTTAAATATTTCAAGATTTTACCAAATTTCAAAAGATTTTCTAAGATTTTAGAAGATTCCATACAAAGATTACAAAAAATTCTGTACAAGATTTCAAAAAATTAAAAATTTTTTTAAATTTCAAAGATTTCAAAAGATTTCAGAATTATTATTTCTAAGATTTCAAAGTACTTCACAAAGATTTTAAATATTTGAGAAAGGCATGAAAAATTGCACAACTGTTTCAAATATCTCAAAAAGTTTTTAACCATTTTACCAGATTTCAAAATATTTCAAAAGTGTTCACAAGGATTTCAACAGATTTTACAAGATTCCATAAGATTTTCAAAGATTTTCTAAGATCATATACAAAGATTTCAAAAGACTTCATAAAAATTTAAAAAATTTAAAATTTTTTTTAAAGATTTCAAAGATTTCAACAGATTTCAAAAATATCACTTCAAAGATTTCGAAAGATTTCAGAAGATTTTAGCAAGATTTTAAAGATTTCCACTTCACAAACATTTCAAAAAATCTCAAAAGATTCCACCATATTTCAAAAGATTTCAAAAGCTTTCAAAAGATTCACAAGATTTCACTAGATTTCGTAAGAATTCCAAAGATTTTAAAAGGTTCTGAACAAAGATTTTAAAAGATTCTAAACAAATATTTCAGAAGGATTTCAAAATATTCTACAAAAATTTTACTAGAATTAAAAAAATATCAAGTTTGTTATGAAGATTTCAAAGATTTTAAAATATTTAAAAAAATTTCACGACGGCTTCGAAGATTTTACAAAAATTTCAAGGAATTCATGAAGATTTTAGAAATGTCAAAACAATTGTGGAAACAGTTCACAAGGATTCGCAAGATTTCAAAATTCTCACTAAAATTTTAAAGATTTAAAAATATTCAAAAATATTTTACAAAGTTTTTTAAGATTTCTGAAAGATTTCTAAAAAATTTCAAGGAATTCAAAAAGATTTTAAATGCTTGAAATAGTTTCCAGAATTTTACAACTGTTTGAAGCTTTTCAAACTTTTACTAGATTTTAATAGATTTCAAGAGATTTCACAAAGATTCCAAAAAATTGCGCAAGTATTTCAAAGATTTTAGCCAGATAAAAAAAATTTCACAAAGATTTCAAAGAATTCAAACATTGCAAATATTTCTAAAAGTTTCAAAACACTACACCAGACGTCCAAACATTTCACAAAAATTTCGAAAGATTGCAAAATATTTCACAAGATTTCACAAAATTTCCAAAAATTATAAACAATCTATATGAAAATTTCAAAAGATTGTACAAAGGTTTCACAAGGATTATAAGATTTAAAATTTGTTATAGAGAGGTCGAAGATTTGAAAAGATTTTATAAGATTTTACAAGATTTCACAAGAATTCTAAAGATCTTAAGAAATTCTATAAAAAAAATTCAAAAATTTAAAAGATCTCACTAAAATTTTAAATATTTCAGAAAGGTTTCAAGTATTTTACTTTAAAATTCTGCCTGCTGGGCAGATTTCCCCTTCCTCTTTTCCTATTTCCCCTTTACACTTATCTCCTTTTCCTTTTTCTCTTTTTTCCGTTTCCCCTGTCCCCTTTTCCTATTTACTCTTTTAGCCTTTCGCAATTAACCCATTCCTCTTTTTTCTTTCCTCTTTTGCTTTTCCCATTTCTCTTTTAACCTTTTTCTTTTTTCCTTTTTTCTTTCTCCCTTCCTCTTTCTCCTTTTCCACTTTCTCTTTTCCCCTTTTCCTATCTCCCCTTTACCCCTGTCTTCTTTTCCACCTTTACCTTTACCTTTTTCTATCCTCCTTTCCACATTCCCTTATTCCTCTCTTCTTTCCCTTTATCCCTTTTCGTTTCCACTTTTCCATTTTCCCTTTAACCCTTTCCTATTTTCCCTTTCCCTTTTCTCTTTCCCCATCACCTCATTACCCTTCATTCCCTTTTTATATTCCCCATTCCTCTTTTCCTTCCCTTTTGCCTTTTTCTATTCCTCTTTCCCCCTTTCCCATTTCCCCCTTTCAAATTTAACCCTTCCCCTTTCCCCTTTCTTATTTAACTGTTTTGTTAAAAAGTATTTTTTTTTGAGTTGATAATTTGACTAGTTGGTTGAAAATTTATGTATTTTGTTAAAAATTTTCCTTTTTTCATAGAAAATCATTCTTCTTAGTTAAAAAGAGCCTTTTTGAAAATTGATATATTTTTTTAAAATAACCTTTTTGTACCCCTTTTCCTCTTTTGCTATTTGCCCTTTACCCCTGTCTCCTTTTCTCCCTTTACCTTTACCTTTCCCTATCCTCCTTTCCACATTCTCTAATTCTTCTTCCCCTTCTCTCTTTTTTTTCTTTTTTCTTTTCCTATTTTTGCTTTAACCCTTTCCCATGTCCCCTTTTCACATAACCTCATTCCCCGTCACCCATTTCCACATTCCCCATTCCTCTTTTCCTTCCCTTTCGCCTTTTTCTTTTTCCCTTTTCCCTCTACTATTTCCCCTTCCCCCTTTTACCTTTCACCTTTCTCACTTTCCCTTTCCCCTTTCAGATTTAACTGTTTCAATAAAAATTAATCTTTTTGAGTTAAAAATTTAACTATTTGGTTAAAAATTTAAGTATCTTGTTAAAAATTTGCTTTTTTTCATAAAAAATTTTTTTTTTGGTTGAAAACTCGCTTTATTGAAAATTGATCTATTATTTTGAAAATGAACTTTTTGTACCCCTTTTCCTATTTCTCTTTTTGCCCTTTACCCCTGTCTCCTTTTCTCCCTTTACCTTTCCCTATCCTCCTTTCCACATTCCCTGATTCCTCTTTTCCTTCTCTCTCGCCCTTTAAATTTTTCCCTTTTCCCATTTTCCCTCTAACCCTTTTACATTTTTCCTTACCTCTTCCTCTATCCCCACTACCTTATTCCCCTTCACCCCTTTCCACATTCCCCATTCCTCTTTTCCTCTCCTTTCGCCTTTTTCCTTTCCCCTTTCCCATTTTCCCTTTCTCTCTTCCCCTTTGTCCTTTTCCCTTTTCCATTTAACTTTTTTGTTAAAAATCATTCTTTTTGAGTTAGAAATTTAACTATTCGATTGAAAATTTATGTATTTTACTAAAAATTTGCCTTTTTTTGTAGAAAATTATTCTTCTTGGTTGAAAACTCGCCTTATTGAAAATTGATCTATATGTTTGAAAATTAACTTCTTGTTCCCCTTTACCTATTTCTCTTTTACCCCTGTCTCCTTTCCCCCTTGACCTTTCCCTATCCTCCTTTCCACATTCCCTTATTCCTTTTTTCCTTTTCTTTATCCCTTTTGATTTTCTTCTTTTCCCATTTTCCCTTTAACCCTTCCCTATTTCCCCTTTCCACATAACCTCATTTCCCTTTACCCCTTTTCACATTCCCCATTCCTGTTTTTCTTCCCTTTCGCCTTTTCCTTTTCCCCTTTTGCGCCTTTCCCCTTTTCCCTTTACCAATTCCTTTTGCCCTTTCACCCTTTCCCTTCCCTCTTTCAGATTTAACTGTTGCGTTAAAAATTATTCTTTCTGAGTAAAAA
Source organism: Amphibolips quercusostensackenii (assembly GCA_032357855.1). NCBI lineage: Eukaryota > Metazoa > Arthropoda > Insecta > Hymenoptera > Cynipidae > Amphibolips > Amphibolips quercusostensackenii. Next base: position 9,848 of record JAUELO010028761.1, on the reverse strand, counting down.
ATTTAACTATTTGGTTGAAAGTTCATGTATTTTGTTAAATATTTGCCTTTTTTCATAGAAAATTATTCTTTTTGGTTGAAAACTCGTCTTATTGAAAATTGATCTATTTTTTCAGAAATTAACTTCTTGTACCCCTTTTCTACTTTTCCTATTTGCCCTTTACCCCTGTCTCCTTTTCTTCCTTTATCTTCACCTTGTCCTATTCTCCTTTCCACATTCCCTTATTCCTCTTTTCCTTCTCTCTCGCCCTTTAAATTTGTCCCTTTTCCCATTTTCCCTTTCCCCTTTCCCCTTTCCCCTTCCTCTTCTCCCATTACCTTATTCTCCTTCGCTAATTCACACATCCCCCATTCCTCTTTTCCTTTCCTTTCGCCTTTTTCTTTTTCTTTTTCCCTTTCCCATTTCCCCTTTCCCATTTAACTGTTTTGTTAAAAAATATTTTTTTTGAGTTAAAAATTTAACTATTTGGTTGAAAACTCGCCTTATTGAAAATTGATCTATTTGTTTGAAAATTAACTTTTTGCTTAAAATTAATATTTTCGGTTTGAATATTTAACTGTTTTGTTAAAAAATTTTCTTTTCTGGTATAGAAATGTCATCTTTTTCATTAAATGCAACTGTTCAATTGAAAATTTATTTTTTTTGCAAAAAAATTTAATTATTCCTTTTTTTGGTTGTAAATTCATGTATCTCGTTGAAAATTTGTCCATTCTGGTAGAAAATTATACTTCTTGTTTGTGAATTTATCTCGTTCGTTAAAAATAAACTTTTTGTTTGAAATTTATATTTTCGGGTTAAAAATTTAACTTTTTTGTTGAAAATTTGTCTTTTTGGTAGAAAATCAATATTTCTGGGTTGAAAATTTATGTATTTTGTTAAAAATTCGTCTTTTTTGGTTGAAAATTCAACTATTTTGTTGAAAATTTAATTTTTTGTTGAAAATTCATGTGTTTTGTTAAAAATTAATCTATTCTATTATAAATTCTTCTTTTTTGTTAAAAAAATTAACTAATTTGTTGAAAATTTGTCTTTTTCATTAAAAATTCAACTGTTTTATTAAAAACTAACCTGTTTCGTTCAAAATTCAACTGTTTTCGTGTTAAAATTCAATCATTAAGTTAAAACTTAACTTTCTGTAAAAAATTTATATTTATTTATATTTATTTATATATTAACAATTTAGTTGAAAATTTGTAATTTTTGGCAGAAAATTAATATTTTTTGGTTTAAAATTTATGTATTTTGTTACAAAGTCTTTTTTGGTTGAAAATTCAACTATTTTGTTGAAAATCTATGTGTTTTGTTGAAAATTAATGTATTTTATTTAAATGCTTCTTTTTTAAATTAAAAAATGAACTAATTTGTTGAAAATTCAAATATTTTGTTAAAAATAAATTCTTTCATTAAAAGAAATATGAATAATAATTTTCAACCAGAAAAGACAAATTTCCAAAAAAATTTACGTATTTTGTTCAAAAGTTGTTTTTTTATTTGTTGAAAATTTAACTAATTTGTTAAAAATGGACTTTTTCGTTAAAAATTCACATTTTGTTGTTAAAAATTTAACTGCTTTGTTAAAAATTTGTCTTTTTAAGTAAAAAATTTAACTATTTAGTTGAAAATATATGCATGTTAAAAATTTGTCTTTTTTGTTAAAAATTCAACTGTTTTATTGAAAATTTAACCGTTTTGTTAAAAATCTAACTGTTTTTGTGTTATATTACAATCATTTGGTAAAAAATTTAACTTTTTGTTAAAAATTTATATTTTCGAGTATACAATTTAACTTTGCTGTTAAAAATTTGTTTTTTTGTTGTTAAAAATTGACCTATTCAGTTGAAAATTTGTAATTTTTGGTAAAAAATTAATATTTCTTGGTTTAAAATTTATGTATTTTGTTACAAAGTCTTTTTTGGTTAAAAATTCAACTATTTTGTTGGTAATTAAATTTTCTGTTGAAATTTTTTTTTTTTTTAAATTAATGTATTCTATTGAAAATTCTTCTTTTTTGATTAAAAAATGAACTAATTTGTTGGAAATTCAAATATTTTGTTAAAAATTAATTTATTTATTAAAAGAAATAAGAATAATAATTTTCAACCAGAAAAGACAAATTTCCAAAAAAAATCCATGCATTTTGTTGAAAATTTAACTAATTTGTTAAGAATTGACTTTTGTGTTGAAAATTCATATTTTGTTGTTAAAAGTTTAACTGTTTTTAAAAAATTTGTCTTTTTAGGTCAAAAATTTAACTATTTGGTTGGCAATATATGCATGTTAAAAATTTGTCTTTTTTGTTAAAAATTCAACTGTTTCGTTGAAAATTTAACTTTTTTTGTGTTTAAATTCAATCATTTGGTTACAAATGAACTTTTTCTTAAAAATATATATTTCTGAGTATACGATTTAACTGTGTTGTTGATAATTTGTTTTTTTTTTCGTTGTTAAAAATTTAACTATTTAGTTGAAAATTTTTTTATTTTTCGTAGAAAATTATTCTTCATGGTTGAAAAATCGTCTTATTGCATAAAAAATTCTACTAGTTGGTTAAAAATTTTTCTTTTTGGTAAAGAATTAATCTTTTTGGTTGAAAATTCATCTTTTTTTGGGTTGAAAATTTAACTATTTGGTTGAAAATGTAATTTTTTGTTGAAAATTAATATTTTCACGTTGAAACTTTAACTGCTTAGTCAAAAACCTGCCTTTTTGTTTCAAAATTCAATTATTTGGTTAAAAATCAACTTTTTGTTAAAAATGATATTTTCGGTTAAAAAACTTAACTGTTTCATTAAAAATATAAATATTTTTCTGTACAAATGTTAATTATCACTTGCTTTGTTTAAAATTCATATTAGGTAAAAAATTAATTTTTATTTGCTTAAAGGTTCGTTATTTGACTCAAAAATTCAACAATTTGGTCCTAGATAAACTTTTAAGTTCGAAATGTATATGGATCAAAAATTTATCTGTTTTATAGAAAATTCATCTTCTTGGCTCTAAAATTTAACATTTTGTTTGAAAATCAAATAACGCGATTGGAAATTTGATTATTTTGTTAAAAATTTATCTATTTAGTTAAAAACTTAAATACTTCTTAAACTTAGATTTTATTGCAAAATTTATTTATAGTTGAAAATTTATGTTTCCAGTTTGAAATTTAACTATTTGGTTCAAAATTCCTTATTTCCAGCTGAAAATTTATGTATTTTTTTCATAATTAATACTTTCTTGAAAAACTAATCTTTTGAGTTGAGAAGTAAAAATTGCGGTAAAAAATGTAAGTTTGTTTTAATTTTCGACTCTTTTTTTGAAAATCCATTTTTTTTTAAATTATTATTTTTGTTAAAATATTCAACTCATTGGTTTGAAACTAAATTATTCTTCTTAAAAATTTTATTTTGTGGTTGAGAATTATTTTGTCTTCTGAAAATTTAACTATTTCCTTTTTTGTTAAAAATTCATATTTTAAATTAAACATTTATCTTTTTATTGTGTTGATTTTTAATTTTTTTAATTAAAAATAAAATTTTTTTCTGGAGATAATAATTATTACAAGTGTCGTTAAACTTTTGTCTTTTTGGTCTCATTTCAGTAAAAAATGCATGTATTTTGTTTAAAATTTATCTTTTTAGGTAGAAAGTCAATTTATTGTGCTGAAAATCTATGTCCTATTTTAAACAGTCTTCTTTTAAAGTAGAAATTTTTCAGTAAAAAATCAATTTTTTTCGTTGACAATGCAATTGTTTGCTTAAATAGTGAACTTTTTTATTAAATTTTTTTTTAAATATTTATATTTTTAGTTTCTCAAAATTAATTTTTTAAAATAATTTTTTTACCTGCAATTTTAGCAAAGTCCTTTTTGGGTAGAAAATAAATATTTTTAAATAACAACTGATTTTTTCAAGTGGAAAATGATGTGTTTGATTAGATTTTTTTTTCTGTGGTAGAAAATTCATTTTTCTGGTCAAAAATGTAACTATTTTGTTAAAAATCTATGTCTTTTTGTGAAAACTTGTCATCATTGCTTAAATTCGTCTCTTTTTAATTTTAGATTTGAATTTTTCCTGGTTGGAATATCAACTATTATATTTTTTATTAAAAATTCTTCTTTTCAGAGTAAAAATCAATATTATTAACTGAAATTTAAACAATTTATTTAAAAATGTAACCGCTTGGTTGAAAAATGAACTTTTTTTTAAAAATTAATATTTTTTCGCTGGAAATTCAAATACTTTGTAGAAATTTCGTTTATCAAAGTTAGAAATTATTATAAAGCTTTTTAAGCTTTTAAAGCTTAAAAATTAAACTATTTGGTTAAAAATATGTGTAATTTGTCAAAAATCAGTCTTTTTTGCAGGAAATTAATCTTTTTAGTTGACAATTTCACTGTATTGTACAAAGCTCGTCTTTTTGGTTTTAAAATTCAACATTTTGGATAAAATTTTGTCCTTTATGGACTGAAAAGTCTTTTATAGTTAAAATTTCAATTCTTGTTAAAAATTTATTCTTCTGATTTACAAATTTTTTTTTCGTAAATATAAAATACTTTTTGTTCAAAATGAAACTTTTTATTAAAAATGAATCTGTTTTTGATTTAAAATAAAAATGTTTCCTTGATTAAAATATCAACTATTATACTTTTTATTGATAATTCGTTATTTTTTGCGCAGGTGGGGAGGGGAGGGGTGGTTAGAAATAACAGACCCTTACAAAGGGGGCTATGTGATTCAAAACTTAAGAAAAGATTTTTACCATACCAAAAACTCAAACTTGGATTTTCAAGTAGTAACTTCCTGTTTAAGTCAGTCATACAGGTTCCAAAGTAGTTTAGGTCATTATTAGTCAACCGTAAAGAGTGTCACATAGTATAAATCAGTTTTTATCAATCTAAAAAATTGTCAAGTAGAAAATTTTATTTAAAGTCAGCCATGAGGGTTATTCAGTAGTGCAAGTTTTCCTATGCCAGCCTTGAACACTAACAAGTAGTAAAAGTCAATTTTAGTCTGGCAGCGTGATTTAAAATAATGTCGACCTTAAGTTTATCACTAATAATTTTCATAATTTGAAAAAATGATGGAAATTTAAATTTTTTACAAAATTTTGGGACCAGATGTTAGACGCTTTTAAAATATATGTGCGTTCTAGGACGAGATGAGTGCTGGGATCCCCAATCCTTTCTGCAATTTCTACGTTCATCTAACCAGGACTTCATTTTTTTTTGTATTGCAGATAAACTTAAATTGATTGGAAGGAAAAGCTTGAAAAGGAAAGATCAAGTTTTAATCTAAAGAGACGGATTTTCAAAAAACAATCAATTTTTGAAAAAAGTGTGACTTATTAACAAAATTATCCCACTTTAACCATCACCTATTTTAATAAGCAACTTTTTGAAAGCCTGCTGATTTAGGCAGAGTTTTTTTTGTATAAATTCCGATTAGAGCTATTTAAAGTGAAGAAGAAAAAGAAGAAGAAAGTAAAGGAGAAGGAGGTGAAAAAAAGTTATATTTTTAGAATTACCTTCTTGAGAGTCTGCTGACTTAAGTAAAGGTCATTCACTTTAAATTTTGAATTAGAACTATACAAAAAAAAAGGAAGAAGAAGCAATAGACGGAAAAAAGGAGAAGAAAGAGGAAGAAAAGAAAAAGATAAAAAAGATTTTTATTTGTATGATTATCTTTTCTGAATTCTACTTTTAAGCCAAGCTTTCTTAGATTAAAATTGGTACTAGAGCCATTCAACAAAAAAAAATAAGAAAGAGAAAGATGAAAAGGAGGAGAATAAGAAATAACAAAAAGAAGCAGCCGGCAAAGGAGAAGAAGAATTCAGTTTTCATATTTAACTCCTGGAGAGTTTACTAGTTTATGTGGAGGATATTTAGTGTACAATTTTCATTAGAGCCATTTAAAAAAAAGGAGGCGGAGAAGGATGAGAAGGAGGTGAAGGATGAAAAGAAGGAGGAAAAGGAGAAGGACAAGGAGGAGTAGGAGTAAAAGGAGACCTTTATTTTTATAAATAATTTTTTAAAATCTACTGATTAAGGTAAAGGTTATTCTGTTTGTATTTTTGCAATTTAAAAAGAAGCAGAAGGAGAAGCTGAAGTAGGAGGAAAATTCTATTTCCATGATTAAATGCTCCAAATTTTAATAATTCCAATAGATGTAATTTAGTTCTGAATTTCAAGTACAGCCATTTGAAAAGAAAAAGAAGGAGAAAAAGGAAAAGAGAAGGCGACGAAGGAGAAGAAAAAGGAGAAGGAGAAGGAAGAGTAAAAGAAAGAAGAGAATTATATTTCCATAATTGAAGCAGATAAAGAAGAAAGAGAAGTCGAAAAAGAATCCTACTTCTGTAATTACCTTTTCATATTTTTACTGATTTGAGTAAAGGTAATTTAGTTTTAAATTCGCATTAGAGACATCCAAAAAGAAGAAGCAAAAGAAAAAGGAGGAGTAGAATAATAATCTTATTTTTATAATTATTATATTATATTTTTACTGCTTCAAGTGAAGGTAATTTAGTTTTAAATTTGGATTAGGGCTATTCAGAACAAAAAAAGAGAAGAAAAAGAAAAAGGTAAAAGAGAAAGAGGAAAAGAAGGAGCAGAAGAAGGAGTGGAAAAAAGAAAAGAATTCGATACAAGTATTTGATTTTTCAAGAATCTACTGATTTGAGTAAACGTTATTCTGTTTAAAATTTAGATTAGAGATACTCAAATAGAATAAGAAGGAGCAGATGAAGAAGGAGGTCAACAGGGAGGAGGTTAAGAAGGAGGGGGTGAAAAAAAGAAAGTGGTAAAGGAGCAGAAGGGGAAGAAGACGGAAGAGTAGAAGAAAGAAAAGAATTCCATTGCCATAATTAATTTCTTTAAGGTCTACTGATTTAAGTAAAGGTTATTCTGTTTATAAATTAAATCAGAGCTACTCAAAAAGAAGAAGAAGAAGTCTGAGAAGAATTCTACTTCCATAATTAACTTTTTATATTATTACTGATTTATGTGAAAGTAATTTAGTTTTGAATTTAAATTAGAGCTATTCAGCAAGAAAAAAGAGGAGGAGGAAAAGGAGAAGCAGAAGGGAGTAGAAGGAAAATAAGAATTCCATGCCCGTAATTAGTTTTTTTAAGGTCTACTAATTTAAGTAAAGGTTATTCTGTTTAAAATTTGGATTAGAAACATTCAAATAGAATAACAAGAAGTAGAAGGAGAAGGTGAAGGAGGAGGAAAAAAGGAAAAGTAAAAGGAGGAGTAGGAGAAAGAAGAGAATTTCATTTTCATATTTAATTTTTTCAAGGTTTATAAAGAAGAAGAAGTGGAAGAAGAATTCTATTTCTATAATCAGCATCTTGAAATTTTTCTGAATTAAGTAGAGGTAATTTACTTTCAAATTTGGATTAGGGACATCCAAAAAGAAAAACGAGCAGGAGGAGAAGGATGAGGCGAAAGAGGAAGAGGAGGAGGTAAAGGAGGAGGAGAAGAAAAAGGAGGAGAATTCAATTTTCATAATTTCTTTCTCGAAGGTCATCTGATTCGGGTGAAGGTCATTTAGTTTAAAATTTAAATTAGAGCCATTTAAAAATAAAAAAAGAAGAAGAAGGAGTAGGAGTAGAAGGTCACTTCCATTTTCATATTTGATTCTTTGGAGGTCTGCTAATTAAGGTAAAGGTTATTCTGTTGAAAAAGAAGAAGCAGAAGGAGGAAAAAGAGAAGTAGAAAAAGAATCTTATTTTCATAATTAACTTTTCAAAATTTTTCTGATTTATGTAAACGAAATTAAGTTTTGAATTTGGGTTGAAGCTATTTAAAAATAAAAATCATGAGGGGGAGAAGTACAAAAAGAAGAGGTAAAGGAGGAAAATAAGGAAGGGAAGAGAAGGAAAGATAAAAGAAGAAGGAGTAGGAGGAAGAGGAGAATGCTTTCGCCATAATTAATTTATCAGTGGTCTACTGATTCTGGTGAAGGTAATTCTGTTTGAGATTTGTATAAGTGCTATTTAAAAAGTAGAAAAAAAAGAAGAGGAGGAACGAAAAGGGGTAGAAAAAGAATTCAATTTCCATAATTAACTTCTCAAATTTTTACTAATCTAAGTGTAGGTAGTTCAGTTTCGAATTTGGATTAGAGACATTCAAAAAGAAAAAAGAAGAGGAGAGAGAGAAAAAGGAGGAGAATGTAAAAGAGGAGGAGGAAAAGGAGAAGCAGAAGTAGGAGTAAAATGAAAGAGAGGATTTTATTTCCATAATTAATTTTGTAAAGGTCTACTGATAAAAGTGAAGGTTATTCTCTTTAAAATTTTGAGTAAGAGGCATTCAAATAGAAAAAGAAAAAGCAGAGGAGGAGAGGGTAAAGGAGAAGGAGGAAAAGGAGGAGTGAACAAAAGGAATATGAGTGAGATGAGAATTCTATTTTCATAATTAATTTTTTTAAGGTCTGCTGATTTAAGTAAATGTTATTCTGTGCCATGTTTGTGTTAGAGGCACTTAAAAAAAAGAAGAAAGAGATGTAGAAGAAAAATCCTATTTCGATAATTGGCTTATCGAAATTCCACTCAATTAAGTGGAGGTGATTAAGTTCAAAATTTGAATTAGAGACAATTTAAAAGAAAAACAAGAAAAAGAAGGAGAATGAAGAGAAATAGGAAAAGAAGGAGGTGAAGGAGCTGGAGGAGTATAAAAAGGAAAAGAGTTTTATTTTTATAATTAATTTCTCAAGAGTCTCCTGATTCAGGTGAAAGTCATTCAGTTTAAAATTTTCATTAGAAATATTAAAAAGAAAAAGAAGTGGAACCAAGTTGCATTTTCATAAAAAAATACTAAATTTCTTCCTGAAGAAATGAATTTTTGAACAAAAAATTTTTTTATTTGAGTAAGAAACAAAACTTCGAACAAATTATTACATTTTGATCAAAAAACCTAATTTTATATAAAAATGATAGAATTCTCAAGACAACAAGACGAACTTTTAACAAAACTGTTGATTTTGTGAGCCAAAATAGTTGAGTTAATGACTAAAACCAAGAAGATTAATTTTCTGCCAAAAGAGACTAGCTAACATCATAATACATCAATTATTAACTAAATTGGTAAGCTTCTAATCATAAGAAATCAATTAAAAATTTTTTTTAAGACAATGGTAAAATTTTTAAGCTGAAAAAAAATGTTTAACATAACATTTTCATTTTTTTTTTAAATAATTGCATTCTCAACCAAAAATTATATAGTTTTTACCAAAAAAATACCAATTTTAAGAAAAATAGATTGTTAAACAATAAAGAACAAATTTTTTTCAGAATAGCAAAAGTTTTAACCAAATTGATAGATCTCTACCTAAAGATATGGATTTTCAACTAATAAAGTAGCTTAACAAAGTAGTCCTATTTTGAACCAAATAATTAAATTTTTTAATAAATAACGAAACAAGAAGATGGATTTTTTAACTAATAAAATGAATTTTTAACCAACTAGTTTAAATGTCGACCCATCAGTTGAATTTTTCATGAAGAAGAACAATTTTCTCAACAAAAAAAAAACAGATTTTAGCAAAAGAAATAAGTTTTTGACAGAAGAAAAATTTTTCAGTCAAATGAGAAAAAAATTACACTAAGTTCTTGAATATTTAACTAAAAAGAATCAATTTTAAACTATCAATAGAACGTCTGAACTTTATGTTAAATAATTAATAATTTGAAAAATAGTTTAATTTTCAGCCAAGCAGGTGAATATTTAAAAAATGACTTTAACCGTCGGGGCTTTGATAATTTTATAATATTTGCAAGTAAATTTTTTTTCCTTTATAGAAGTCGAGCATGATGTGAAAAAACCGAAAAGAGCCGCGCGCGAAGCGCGCGATGAGAATGTG
>JAUELO010028748.1:0-10766 GCA_032357855.1 Amphibolips quercusostensackenii | reverse complement strand
TTTTTTTTTCTTCGAAAATGTCAAAAACGGTATATAGCAACTGAAAATTAGTAAATATTAATGTAAACCAACATTTCGAGAGAAGAAATTGACAAATTATTTTTCTTCCAAAATCATAAAAACGGTACATAGCAACTAAAAATTAGTCAATATTTGTGGAAACTTTTTTTTTGAGAGAAAAAATTGAAAAAACTTTTTTCTTCCAAAATCATACAAACGGTACATAGCAACTAAAAATTAGTAAATATTAGCGGAAACCAACATTTTGAGAGTAAAATTAAAATAATTTTTTTTCTTCTAAAATCACAAAAACGGTACATAGAAACTAAAAATTAGTAAATATTAGTGGAAACCGACAGTTTGAGAAAAACGTTGTTAAAATTTTTTTTCATCTGAAATCTCAAAAGCGGTACATAGCAACTAAAAATTAGTAAATATCAGTGTTAACCAAAATTTCGAGAGAAAAAAGTGAAAAAAATTTTTTTCTTCCAAAATCTCAAAAACGGAAACCTAGCAACTAAAAACTGGTAAACATTAGTGGCAACAAAAATTTGCAGAGAAAAAACTGAAAATTTTTTTTTTTTTTAAAATGTCAAAAACGGTACACAGCAACTAAAAATTAGTAAATATTAGTGGAAAACGACATTTTAAGAGACAAAATTGAAAAAAAAATTTTTTTCAAAATCTCAAAAATGATACATAGCAACTAAAAAATAATAAATACTAGTGGAAACCAACATTTCGAGAGAAAAAATTTAAAAAATTTTTTTTCTTCCAAAATCTCAAAAACGGAAACCTAGCAACTAAAAATTAGTCCATATTAGTGGAAACTAACATTTTGAAAAAACAAATTTAAAATATTTTTTCCGATATCTCAAAAACAGTACATAGCAACTGAAAATTACTCAATATTAGTGGAAACTAACATTTTGAAAAAAAATTGAAAAAATTTTTTTTTTCAGAAATCTCAAAAACGGTACATAGCAACTAAAAATTAGTAAATATTAGTGGAAACTAACATTTCAAGAGAAAAAATTGAAAAAATTTTTTTTCTTTCAAAATGTCAAAAACGGTATATAGCAACTGAAAATTAGTAAATATTAGTGGAAACTAACATTTTGAGAAAAAAAATTAAAAAAATTTTTTCCTTTCAAAATCTCAAAAACGGTAGCTAGCAACTAAAAACTGGTAAATATTAGTGGCAACACAAATTTCCAGAGAAAAAATTGAATTTTTTTTTATTCCTAAAATTTTAAGAACGGTATATAGCGACTAAAAATCAGTAAATATTAGTGGAAACTAACGTTTTGAGAGAAAAAAATAAAAAATAAAATTTTCTTCCAAAATCTCAAAAACGGTACATAGCAACTAAAAATTAGTAAATATTAGTGGTAAGCATCATTTCAAAAGAAAAAATTCAAAAAATTTTTTCCTTTCAAAATCTCAAAAACGGTACATAGCAACTGAACATTAGTAAATATTAGTGGAAACCAACATTTCGAGAGATAAAATTGAAAAATTTTTTTTTCTTCCAAAATGTCAAAAACGGTACATAGACTAAAAATTAGTAAATATTAGTGGAAAGCAACATTTCGAGAAAAAAAGTTGAAAAAATTTTTTTCTTTCAAATCTCAAAAACGGTACATAGCAACTAAAAATTAGTAAATATTAGTGGAAACTAACATATTGAGAGACAAAATTGAAAAAAATTTTTTTCTTCCAAAATCTTAAAAACGGTAGCTAGCAGCTAATACTGATAATCATTAGTGTCAACAAAAATTTAGAGAGAAAAAATTGAAAAATTTTTTTTCTCATAAAATCTTAAAAACGGTGCATAGCAACTAAAAATTAGTCAATATTAGTGGAAACTAACATTTTAAAGGAAAAAATTGAAAAAAATATATTTTTCTTCTAAAATCTCAAAAACGGTACATAGCAACTAAAAATTTGTAAATATTAGTGAAAACCAACATTTGGAGATAAGAAATTGAAAAAATTTTTTTCCTTCCAAAATCTCAAAAACGGTAGCTAGCAACTAAAAACTGGTAAGTATTAGTGGCAACACAAATTTCCAGAGAAAAAATTGAAAATTTTGTATTTTTCTAAAATTTATGAACTGTAAATAGCAACTAAAAATCAGTAAATATTAGTGGAAACTAACATTTTGAGAGAAAAAAATAAAAAAAAAATTTTCTTCCCAAAATCTCAAGAACAGTACACAGCAACTAAAAATTAGGGAATATTAGTTGAAACCAAAATTTCGAGAGAAAAAATTGAAAAAATTATTTTCTTTACAAAATCTGAAAAACGGTAGCTAGAAACTAATACTGATAATTATTAGTGGCAACAAAAATTTAGAGAGAAAAAATTGAAAAATTTTTTTTCTTCCAAAATCTCAAAAACGGTGCATAGCAACTAAAAATTAGTCAATATTAGTGGAAACTAACATTTTAAAAGAAAAAATTGAAGAAAATATATTTTTCTTCTACAATCTCAAAAACGGTACATAGCAACTAAAAATTTGTAAATATTAGTGAAAACTAACATTTGGAGTTAAAAAATTGAACAAATTTTTTTCCTTCCAAAATCTCAAAAACGGTATATAGCAACTAACAATGAATCAATATTACTAGAAACTAATATATTGGGGAAAAAATTAAAAAATTGTTATTCCTTCAAAAATGTCAAAAACGGTATAACAACTGAAAATTAGTAAATATTAGTGGAAACTAACATTTTGAGGGAAAAATTGAAAAATTTTTTTTCCTTCCAAAATGTCAAACACGGTATATAGCACCTGAAAATTAGTAAATATTAGTGAAAACTAAAATTTTGAGAGAAAAAATTTAAAAAAATTTTTTTCTTCCAAAATCTCAAAAACGGTATATAGCACCTAAAAATTAGTAAATATTAGTGGAAACAAACATTTCAATAAAAAAAATTGAAAAAATTTTTTTCCTGAAAAAATATCAAAAACGGAATATAGCAACTAAAAATTATTCAATATTAGTGCAAACTAACATTTCGAGAGAAAAAAGTGAAAAATTTTTTTTCTTTCAAAATCTCAAAAACGCTGCATACCAACTAAAAATTAGTAGATATTAGTGGAAACCAACTTTTCGAGAGATAAAATTTAAAAAAATGTTTCCTTTCAAAATCGTAAAAACGGTAGCTAGCAACTAAAAATTTGTAAATATTAGTGGAAACCAACATTTCGAGATAAAAAATTGAAAAAATTTTTTTCCTTCTAAAATCTCAAAAACGGTACATAGCAACTGAAAATTAGTAAATAGTAGTGGAAACTGACATTTTGAGAGAAAAAATGGAAAAATTTTTTTTTCTTTCCAAAATCTCAAAAACGGTACATAGCAAGTAAAAATTACTAAATATTAGTGGAAACCAGCATTGCGAGAAAAAAAAATAAAAAAATAGTTTTTCTTTTAAAATCTCAAAAAAGGTATGTAGCAACTAAAAATAAAGCAAATATTAGTGGAAACTAACATTTTGAGAGAAAAAATTGAAAAAATTTTTTTGCTTTCAAAATCTCAAAAACGGTACATAGCAACTAAAAATTAGTAAATATTAGTGGAAACAAACATTTCAATAAAAAAATTGAAAAAATTGTATTCCTTACAAAATCTGGAAAACGGTATATATCAACTAAAAATTATTCAATATTAGTGGAAACAAACATTTTGAGAGAAAAAATTGAAAAATTTTTTTTCTTTCAAAATCTCAAAAACGGTACATAGCAACTAAAAATTAGTATATATTAGTAGAAACCAACATTTCGAAAGATAAAATTGAAAAAAAAATTTTTTCTTCCAAAATATTAAAAACGGTAGCTAGCAACTAAAAATTTGTAAATATTAGTGGAAACTGACATTTTGAGAAAAAAAATTATAAAATTTTTTTTCTTTCCAAAATCTCAAAAACGGTACATAGCAACGAAAAGTTAGTAAATATTAGTGGAAACCAGCAATACGAGAGAAAAAATTGAAAAAATTGTTTTCCTTTCAGAATCTCAAAAACGGTAGCTAGGAACTTAAAACTTGTAAATATTAGTGGCAACAAAAATTTCGAAAAAAAAATTAAAAAATTTTTTATTCTTCCAAAATGTCAAACACAATATATATCACCTGAAAATTAGTAAATATTAGTGAAAACTAAAATTTTGAGAGAAAACATTTAAAAAAATTTTTTTCTTCCAAAATCTCAAAAACGGTATATAGCATCTAAAAATTAGTAAATATTAGTGGAAACTAACATTTTGAGAGAAAAAATTGAAAAATTTTTTTTCTTACAAAATCTCAAAAACGCGACATAGCAACTAAAAATTGGTAGATATTAGTGGAAACCAACATTTCGAGTGATAAAATTGAAAAAATTGTTTTCCTTTCAAAATCTCAAAAACGGTATGTAGCAACCAAAAATAAAGCAAATATTCGTGGAAACTAACATTTTGAGAAAAAAAATTTAAAAAATTTTTTTTCTTCCAACATCTCAAAAACGGTACATAGCAACTAAAAATTAGTAAATATTAGTGGAAAGCAACATTTCGAGAGAAAATATTGAAAAAATTTTTTTCTTCCACAATTTTAAAAACGGTATATAGCACCTGAAAATTAGTAAATATTTGTGAAAACTAAAATTTTGAGAGAAAAAATTAACAAAAATTTTTTTCTTCTAAAATCTCAAAAACGGTATATAGCAACTAAAAATTAGTAAATATTAGTGGAAACAAACATTTCAATAAAAGAAATTGAAAAAATTTTTTTCCTTACAAAATCTCGAAAACGGTATATAGCAACTAAAAATTAGTCAATATTAGTGGAAACAAACATTTTGAGAGAAAAAATTGAAAAATTTTATTTCTTTCAAAATCTCAAAAACGGTACATAGCAACTAAAAATTAGTATATATTAGTGGAAACCAACATTTCGAAAGATAAAATTGAAAAAAAATTTTTTCCTTCCAAAATCTTAAAAACGGTAGCTAGCAACTAAAAATTTGTAAATATTAGTGGAAACTGACATTTCGAGAAAAAAAATTAAAAAATTTTTTTTTCTTTCTAAAATCTCAAAAACGGTACATAGCAACGAAAAATTAGTATATATTAGTGGAAACCAGCAATACGAGAGAAAAAATTGAAATAATTGTTTTCCTTTCAAAATCTCAAAAACGGTATGTAGCAACTAAAAATAAAGCAAATATTAGTGGAAACTAACATTTTGAGAGAAAAAATTGAAAATTTTTTTTTCCTTCCAAAATCGCAAAAACGGTACATAGTAACTAAAAATTAGTAAATATTAGTGGAAAGCAACATTTCGAGAGCAAAAATTGAAAAAAAAATTTTCTTCAAAAATTTTAAAAACGGCATATAGCAACTAAAAATTAGCAAATATTAGTGGAAACTAACATTTTGCGGGAAAAATTGAAAATTTTTTATTCTTCCAAAATGTCAAACACAATATATATCACCTGAAAATTAGTAAATATTAGTGAAAACTAAAATTTTGAGAGAAAACATTTAAAAAAATTTTTTTCTTCCAAAATCTCAAAAACGGTATATAGCATCTAAAAATTAGTAAATATTAGTGGAAACTAACATTTTGAGAGAAAAAATTGAAAAATTTTTTTTCTTACAAAATCTCAAAAACGCGACATAGCAACTAAAAATTGGTAGATATTAGTGGAAACCAACATTTCGAGTGATAAAATTGAAAAAATTGTTTTCCTTTCAAAATCTCAAAAACGGTATGTAGCAACCAAAAATAAAGCAAATATTCGTGGAAACTAACATTTTGAGAAAAAAAATTTAAAAAATTTTTTTTCTTCCAACATCTCAAAAACGGTACATAGCAACTAAAAATTAGTAAATATTAGTGGAAAGCAACATTTCGAGAGAAAATATTGAAAAAATTTTTTTCTTCCAAAATTTAAAAAACGGTGTATAGCAACTAAAAATTAGTAAATATTAGTGGAAACTAACATTTTGAACGAAAAAATTGAAGGATTTTTTTTTCTACCAAAATCTCAAAAACGGTACATAGCAACTGAAAATTAGTAAATATTAGCGGAAACCAACATTTCAAGAAAAAAAATTGAAAAAATTTTTTTGCTCTTAAAATCTCAAAAACGGTACATAGCAAATAAAAATTAGTAAATGTTAGTGGAAAGCAACATTTCGAGAGAAAAAATTGAAAAAATTTTTCTCCTGTCAAAATCTCAAAAACGGTATGTAGCAACTAAAAATAAAGCAAATATTAGTGGAAACTGACATGTTGAGAGAAAAAATTGAAAAATTTTTTTTTTCTTCCAAAATCTCAAAAGCGGTACATAGCAACTAAAAATTTGTAAATATTAGTGGCAACCAACATGTCGAGAGAGAAAATTGAAAAAAAATTTTTCCTATTAAAATCTCAAAAACGGTACATAGCAACGAAAAATTAGTTAATATTAGTGGAAACGAACAGTTCGAGAGAAAAAATTAAAAAAATTTTTTTTGTTCCAAAATCAAAAAAACGGTACATAGCAACTAAAAATTAGTAAATATTAGTTTTTTCCTTCCAAAATGTGAAAAACGGTACATAGACTAAAAATTAGTAAATATTAAAGGAAAGCAACATTTCGAGAAAAAAAATTGAAAAATTTTTTTTCTTTTAAATCTCAAAAACGGTACATTAGTAGTGGAAACTAACATTTTGAGAGAAAAAATTGAACAAATTTTTTTCCTGCTAAAATCTCAAAAACGGTAGCTAGCAACTAAAAACTGGTAAATATAAGTGGCAACAAAGTTTTCGAGAGAAAAAATTGAAAAAATTTTTTTTCTTCCAAAATGTCAAAAACGGTATATAGCAACTAAAAAGTAGTAAATATTAGTAGTGGAAACCAGCATTTCGAGAGAAAAAATGGAAAAAAATTTTTTTCTGCCAAAATCTCAAAAACGGTAGCTAGCAACTAAAAACTGGTAAATATAAGTGGCAACACAAATTTCCAGAGGAAAAATTGAAAATTTTTTTTATTTCTAAAATTTTAAGAACGGTATATAGCAACTGAAAATTAGTAAATATTAGTGGAAACTAACATTTTGAGAGAAAAAATTGAAAATTTTGTTTTTCTTTCAAAATCTCAAAAACGGTTCATAGCAACTAAAAATTAGTAAATATTAGTGAAAACCAACATTTCGAGACAAAAAATTGAAAAAATTTTTTTCTTTTCAAAATCACAAAAACGGTATATAACAACAAAAAATTATTCAAATTAGTGGAAACTAACATTTGGAAAGAAAAAATTGAAAAAATTTTTTTCCTGACAAAATCTCAAAAACGGTTGCTAGCAACTAAAAACTGGTAAATATTAGTGGCAACCAACATTTCGATAGAAAAAATTGAAAAAAAATTTTTTTCTTCCAAAATGTCAAAACGGTATATAGCAACTGAAAAGTATTAAATATTAGTGGAAACTGACACTTTGAGAGAAAAAATTGAAAATTTTTTTTTCTTTTCAAAATCTCAAAAACGGTACATAGCAACTAAAAATTAGTAAATATTAGTGAAAACCAACATGTCGAGAGAAAAAATTGAAAAAAATTTTTTCCTTTCAAAATCTCAAGAACGGTACATAGCAACTAAAAATTAGTTAATATCAGTGGAAACGAACATTTTGATAGAAAAAATTGAAAAAATGTTTTTCCTTCCAGAATGTCAAAAACGGTACATAGACTGAAAATTAGTAAATATTAGTCGAAAGCAACATTTCAAGAAAAAAAATTGAAAAATTTTTTTTCTTTCAAATCTCAAAAACGGTACATAGCAACTAAGAATTAGTAAATATTAGTAGTGGAAACCAACATTATGAGAGAAAAAATTGAAAAAATTTTTTTCCTGCCAAAATCCCAAAAACGGTAGCTAGCAATTAAAAACTGGTAAATATAAGTGTCAACAAAGTTTTCGAGAGAAAAAATTGAAAAAATTTTTTTCCTTCCAAAATGTCAAAAACGGTATATAGCAACTGAAAATTAGTTAATATTAGTGGAAACCAACATTTCGAGAAAAAAAATTGAAAAAATTTTTTTCTTTTCAAAATCACAAAAACGGTATATAACAACAAAAAATTATTCAGATTAGTGGAAACTAACATTTGGAAAAAAAAAATTGAAAATTTTTTTTTTTTCTAAAATCTCAAAAACGGTACATAGCAACTAAAAATTAGTAAATATTAGTAGTGGAAACCAACATTTTGAGAGAAAAAATTGAAAAGTTTTTTCCTCTCAAAATCTCAAAAACGGTACATAGCAACTAAAAATTAGTTAATATTAGTGGAAACGAACATTTCGAGACAAAAAAAGTGAAAAATTTTTTTTCTTTTCAAAATCACAAAAACGGTATATAACAACAAAAAATTATTTGAATTAGTGGAAACTAACATTTGGAAAGAAAAAATTGAAAAATTTTTTTTTCTTCTAAAATCACAAAAACGGTACATAGCAGCTAAAAATTAGTAAATATTAGTAGTGGAAACAAACATTTCCAGAGAAAAAATGGAAAAAAATTTTTTCCTGCCAAAATCTCAAAAACGGTAGCTAGCAACTAAAAACTGGTAAATATAAGTGGCAACAAAGTTTTCGAGAGAAAAAATTGAAAAAATTTTTTTTCTTCCAAAATGTCAAAAACGGTATATAGCAACTAAAAAGTAGTAAATATTAGTAGTGGAAACCAGCATTTCGAGAGAAAAAATGGAAAAAAATTTTTTTCTGCCAAAATCTCAAAAACGGTAGCTAGCAACTAAAAACTGGTAAATATAAGTGGCAACACAAATTTCCAGAGGAAAAATTGAAAATTTTTTTTATTTCTAAAATTTTAAGAACGGTATATAGCAACTGAAAATTAGTAAATATTAGTGGAAACTAACATTTTGAGAGAAAAAATTGAAAATTTTGTTTTTCTTTCAAAATCTCAAAAACGGTTCATAGCAACTAAAAATTAGTAAATATTAGTGAAAACCAACATTTCGAGACAAAAAATTGAAAAAATTTTTTTCTTTTCAAAATCACAAAAACGGTATATAACAACAAAAAATTATTCAAATTAGTGGAAACTAACATTTGGAAAGAAAAAATTGAAAAAATTTTTTTCCTGCCAAAATCTCAAAAACGGTAGCTAGCAACTAAAAACTGGTAAATATTAGTGGCAACCAACATTTCGATAGAAAAAATTGAAAAAAATTTTTTTTTTTTCAAAATGTCAAAAACGGTATATAGCAACTGAAAATTAGTAAATATTAGTGAAAACTAACATTTTGAGAGAAAAAACTGCAAATTTTTTTTTATTCCATAATCTCAAAAACGGTATATAGCAACTAAAAATTAGTCAATATCAGTGCAAACTAACATTTTAAGAGAAAAAATTGAAACATTTTTTTTTCTACCAAAATCTCAAAAACGGTGAATAGCAACTAAAAATTAGTAAATATTAGTGAAAATCAACATTTCGAGAGAAAAAATTCAAAACATTTTTTTCCTTTCAAAATCTGAAAAACGGAAACCTAGCAACTAAAAAGTGATAAATATTAGTGACAACAAAAATTTCGAGAAAAAAAATTGAAAAATTTTTTTTTCTTCCAAAATATCAAAAACGGTATATAGCAACTGAAAATCAGTAAATATTAGTGGATGCCGACCTTTTAAGAAAAAGAATTGAAAAATTTTTTTTCTTTTCAAAATCTCACAAACGGTACATAGCAACCAAAAATTAGTGAATTTTAGTGAAAACTAAGATTTCGAGAGAAAAAATTCAAAAAAAAATTTTTTTTTAAATTGTCGAAAACGGTGTATAGTAACTGAAAATTAGTGAATATTAGTTAAGACTAACATTTCCAGAGAAAGAATTGAAAAAATTTTTTTTCTTCCAAATGTTAAAAACGGTATATAGCAACTGAAAATTAGTGAATAGTAGTGGAAACTAACATTTTGAAAGAAAAAATTAAACAATGTTTTTCTTTCAAAATCTCAAAAAACGGTATATAGCAATTCAATATTAGTAAATTATAGTAAAAAACCAACATTTCGAGAGAAAAAATTGAAAAATTTTTTTTTCATCCAAAATCTCAAAAACGGTATATAACAACTAAAAATTAGTCAATATTAGTGGAAACTAAGATTTTGAGAGAAAAACTTGAAAATATTTGTTTCCTTCCGAAATCTCAAATACGGTACAAAGCAACTAAAAACTGGTGAATATTAGTGGCAACAAAAATTTAGAGAGAAAAAATTGAAAAAATTTCTTTCCTTTCAACATTTTAAAACCGATACATTGCAACTAAAAACTAGTAAATATTAGTGGAAACCAACATTTCGAGAGAAAGAATTAAAAAATTTTTTTTTTGCAAAATCTCAAAAACGGTATATAGCAACTAAAAGTTAGTCAATATTAGTGGCGACTAACATTTTGAGAGAAAAATTTGATAAATTTTTTTTTTTTTTCCAAAATCTCAAAAACGGTACTTAGCAACTACAAATTAGTAAATATTAGTGGAAATCAACATTTCGAGAAAAAAAATTAAAAACATTTTTTTCCTTTCAATATCTCAAAAACGGAAACCTAGCAACTAAAAATTAGTCAATATTAGTGAAAAATAACATTTTGAGAGAAAAATTGAAAAAAATTTTTTCTTCCAAATCTCAAAAACGATACATAGCAACTAAAAATTAGTGAATTTTAGTGAAAACTAACATTTCGAGAGAAAAAATTCAGAAAAATTTTTTT
>JAUELO010028720.1:0-10767 GCA_032357855.1 Amphibolips quercusostensackenii | reverse complement strand
TATATAATACATGATATATAATTTATAATTTTATTTATAATTAAAGTTGCGCTCGAAGTGGAATTCTCTCAAATTTTAAACTTTTAAAATTTAAGTTCAAAAGTTTTTAAATTGAAAAATGTTGTATTTAAATGCTCAATAATTTACGCGTATAAAACGGAGCTACTTATACTTTTCAGGTGAACAATTTTAAATTAAATGCAGCTAAACCGCGAAATTCCGAATGTAAAATTTTTATACATTTTATAGTTCGAAGATTCAGATTCAATTCCAACAATATAAATCTTCGTTGGTATTTTCAATGTTCTAAATTAAAGAATCAATCAATGAATTAAAAGAAAATTTTTATTAAATTGCTTTCATCAATTGTAAGCTAAACATTAAAAATTAACAGCTTTCATTTTTTCATAATTTAAAAACTTCTTCAATTATAAGTTGAATTATTTTAATTTTAAATAGTTTATAAATCCTTTAAATACTTTTAAATTTTAGTTTACAATCTTGAAAAATCTACACGTTGTTTTAAATTTTTTTAAAACTTAAATTATTTTTGAAATTTGTTCAGAAATTCTAAACATCTTTGAAGATGACTTGGATTTTTCCTAAAACCTATACAAAATTTTTTGCTACACTTTTTTAAAAATTCTGCAAAATTAAAAAATAAATATTCTACATTCATTTTTGATAATTTTGTAAATATTTGTAAATATTCTATAGTATTATCTTAAATATTCTTTCAAAGAATAAAAAATCGTTTTCACTTTTTTCTAGGAATCTTAAGGGAATGTTTTTTATTCTTCTAAAGCTTTTTACAATTCTTAAAAAGCTCCTAAATTTTTTGTTTGGAATTGACAGAAATCTATACATTGTTTTTAATTAGGCCATAGGCAATTCGGACCTATATTTCAGTACGAATAGCCGGATGTTGTCGGTACACGTAGGCACTTCGTTTAAATTATTTCAAATCATTTTAAATTTTCAATCAATTTTAGATTTTTTTAAAACTCCTTAATATCTCTTCAACTTAATCGAATTTTGTCTAAGAATAATAGGTGTTCAATTGTTAATTTATATATCCAAATTCAATTATTTGACTTACAAATAAAATTTTCTTGAATTGAAAAATTAAAATCAGTTAGATATTTCTGAATATTAAGTAATTGTGGCTTTTCTTGATTAAAAAATTTCAAATTGATTGGTTTGAAAATGAAATATTTTACACTGAAACAGTGTTTGGAATTAATTACAAACCAATTACTTAAACAGACAGTTTAAACCAAAGCTGGACAAATTTTTTATAAATATTTGTAAAATTCTCGGTCAAAAAATAAATTTACTGTCATTTCCCGGTCATCTCCTGGTCCAGCGGCCACCTTGATTAATGTATAGAGTTCAGCTTTTATTTGCATGAAACAAAAATCAACTGGAATATGAATAGACAAAAGCCAGAGATTAAGAGAAAAGGAATCGTGAAGTCGGGGGAGCTCGGGTTCGTCATCGTGCATTTTCGGCTGGTCTTCGCAACTTGTAACAGAGCCGACTCACCGACACGCTACGTTTGGATGTGTTTCTCCCAGATGGGAAAGTGGTGGGGGCCGAAAAATCCCACGTTCTGGAGACTCTGACTTGAGGTACGAAACGTTACCTGCTGTCAACTGTTTTTACAGTTTTGCAGAGAAAACAATAGTCGATATTTTCGTACCCCAACTCCGAGCGAAATGGAACACCATCTTGAAATTAGGTGCAACTAAATTTCATCCCAGAGTTTTTACTGTGTGGTGTATGTAGTATGTACGTGTGTAGTGCATGTAACAGTGCAAAAAAAAGATCGAAAAGTGTAAAATTTCATGTAAAATCTATGCAAAAGCATATCTTTGATTTCAAATGATGAGAAACATGATTTAAAATTAAGAAGAACCCTCGTTTTAATAGAATGGCATACTTCGTAGGAGACAATAAGATATATTTTTTTTACTGTAAAGTAAAATTGGGATCATTCTCGCAAGAACATATGTTTTTACTAAGGGCGTGAGTGTATTGTAGGAGAAGAATTCCGTGTCAAATCATCTGGAGAATTTAAGCTATTGTTAGTAATCTTGATGAAAATGGTCGTATTTGTTCTCTTAGGTGTTGAAAGAAACACCCTAAAATGATTTTTTTTTAATTCAAAAAACTTAGGAAATATTCAAACTTAAAAATTTTGGTATTTTTTTTGAACTCATAACTTTGGTGATTTTAATGCTATCAAGGTGTGTTTTTTTAAAATTATTCATAATAAGATATAAGTGCACGAACTTCAGGGTTCAGACTCTCGGGCGCTCTTTGCACTGGGCTCGTCATGCCACGGCATACGTTCTTAATTATTTTTCGAAAACTAAGAGAGATTCCATTCTAAATTTTACAGGGCATTTAGATGACATTGAAAGCTATCTATAAAAAAATGAAGAAAAAAGTGGTTTTTTTTTTAGAAATTCCGTTCAAAAATTTATTTTTGAAAAATCGAAGAAGCTTCGGAAATTTTTTTTTGCGAAAAATATTTATTTAAAACTGCATTTTATTACAAAGAATATTGAAAAATGCACCTTCAAAGCATTAAAATCACCAAAGTTATGAGAGTTGGAAAAAAAGACCAAAATTTCTAAGTTTGTATATCTCCCAAGTTTTTTGAATTTTTTTAAAATTATTTTACGAGATTTCTGTCAACACCTCAGAGAACAAATACTACAAATTTCATCAAAATTACTAATAATAGCTTAAATTCTTCAGATGATTTAACATGATATTGCTCAGGAACAAAATTTTGGCGGTACAAAAAGGCTTTCCATGATAAAAAAATTTTTAAAATTAAAAATTTATTGTTTATTTTTTGCCAATTTCCAGAATTGACTCCTCTATTTTTAAAACCGCTATGATATCTTGTACAATATACATATATTTAAGCCATGACAATTTATTCATCCATTTTGAAAAAAATTTATTTTTTTGATTTTTAAAAAAAAGTCATAACTTTAGTAAAAATTTTGTTTTGAAGTTGGCACTTAGGGTATGTTAGTCTTATAATAGTAGAAACTTACCACCCAAATATAAACCAAATATCTGCCAAGGCCGACCAACCATGCTTACCCATCTACGGCCTTTGATCGATAAAACTGAAGTCTATCACAAAATTGATGCTCTATGAATTTTAAACACGCCTTCAAAACTTTGTTTTCTAATACGAGAAGTTCGGAAAAAATTTCACGTCTTTGTGAAGAAGAAATACTTCAATTTTGATCAAAAATTTAAAATTTAAGAAAATCAGTTCAGTATAAATCAAATTTTCAATTATATAACGTCCAACATTTAAATCAAACTATGTAATTTTTATAAATTAAAAAAACAAAAATTCAATGACAACATTTGAATAACACACTCTTAAATGTCTCCGTTCAAATATAAAAAAAAACAAAATTAAAAAAGAGAAAAGAAAGAGAAGGCAACCACCAAATCCCCTTTCTTATTTTTTTGTTTATCATTATTTTTTTAATCAGACTCAAGAAACATTTGAATTGAGACATTAAGGCGTGTATCTTATAAATTTGATCTTTGAATTATTATATTTTTAATTTCCAAGAACTTTGTAGACAAATTTCAAAATGCAAAAAAATAAAAATCAATAACTTGTAAAAGTCGCATATCGGCCTTCAAAACAAAACTTTAGCACCAAAAAGATTAATTTTTATCTAAAATAGTGAACCTTCAATCAAGAAAATGAATTTGGAAGAACAAATTTCAACTTTTATGTAAGCAGTTAATTTTCTACCACAAACGTCAAATCTTCAACAAAATAGATACATTTTTAACTAAAAAAAGATATTGTCTACCAAATAATTAAATCTTCAACTCATAAATATAAAAATGAAGCAAAAGTAGAATGGTTAGATGTTCAGTTACAAAATAAATTTTCATAAAAAACTAATTTAAAACAAAATAGTTAGATCTTTCACAAAAAAAAGAATTTTAAGCAAAGTAGTTCAAGTTTGAACTAACTAGTTAAATTTTTATTCAAAGAGTTTAATTTTTAACCAAAAAAGATATATTTTTAAACCAGCTGTGAATTCCATCTCGAGTGTTTCCACTTTATTAGTATTTATATGGTGCTCATTTCACGAGCTCATTTCACTTTGCTTCTTCATAGAGGAAGCATCAGTGGTTTTTTTAATAACAGCCAAACTAAAGTTTTTATTTCGATCAATTTAAGAATTAAAATTAAAAAAAAGTGCAAAATAACAAAATAATACAACATTTCTTAAAAATACAATGACAACTTAGGCGAATCAAATTTTTTATTTGAAATAGTAATTTTTCAAGCTAAAAAAGGGAATGGGGAAATTCTGTCACATCCCATCCCTTTTCCAGTTTTATGATTCTGAATTATTTTATTTGAAAATTTATAGTCAAAAAATCTTTTTTATTCATGCATTAACTTTGATTCATGTTGATGAAAAGAGTTTTTCTATTTAAAACAGATGTTTTAAGTGTTGCGAATGAGCATAAGTTCCTAACTCTAAGAAAGTACATGAATGTTATAGGTCAATCGGTTTTCCTTGAATCAAGGAATCCTTTCCGTTCTTGTATAAATTTTGAATTATGTTAAAGATAAGAAGTTGTACTATAAAATAGCATTTTTTCAAATATTATGCATGACCATAATTTCCTTACTCTTAAATAAAATGTATTGATATCATAGCTCAATCAATTCGTCTCGAATCAACACATCGTTTCTTTCCTTACATCAACTTCAGATTATGAGGATGAGAAAATTTTTACTCTAAAAATCGATATTTAATATAATATAAATAACTGTAACTTCCTTACTCTTTGATAAAATGTATTAATAATCAGGGCAATCGATTCGGCTCGAACAGAAAATCTTTTTTATTGTTGCATCAACTTTGAATTATGTTAAAGAAAAAAGTTTTCCTATGAAAACCCGTATTTTCAAATAGTATGCATAACAATATCTTTCTTAATCTTCAATCAAATGTATCAACATTATAGGTCACTCGATTTGACTCAAATAAACACATTTGTTCTATTCTTACATCAACTTTAAATTATGTAGATAAAAAAATTTTTTACTATGAAAATCGATTTTTAATATAATATAAATGACCATAACTTCCTACGCTTTTATAAAATATATTAATATTGTAGGTCAATCGATTCGTCTGGAACTAAGGAATCTGTTATATCCTTGCGTCAATTTTAAAATATGTTAAGGAAAAAAGTTTTACTATAAAAAACCGTACTTTTAAATATTATACATTACCATAGTTTTCTTACTCTTCAATAAAATGTATCAACATTATAGGTCAATCGATTCGTCTAGAATTAACACATCTTTTCTATTTCCACATCAACTTTAAATTATGAGAATAAGAACATTTTTACTATGGAAATCGTTTTTTAATATAATATAAATGACCATAACTTCTTTACTCTTTGATAAAATATATAAATATTATAGGTCAATCGATTTGTCTGGAACCAAGGAATCATTCATATTCTTGCATCAATTTTAAATTATGGTAATGAAAAAAGTTTTACCATAAAGAATTGATTTTTGAAATATTGTAAAGTGCTACGAAAAAATGCAATGAATATTTTTAGAAATCCTTTGGTCAGTTTTAAGATATTAGTGATGAAAATAGGCCCTCCAAATTTCATCAATTTATTTGTAACCATTTTCAAGTATCGTGTTCACAAAAAATTGCGACACACACACATACACACACATACAAAATGTACATTTTACGAAAATGGAACAGTACAATTTTAAGAGTTGAATATTAATTTTTAACGAAAAAATATGAATTTTTAATAAAAAATTTAATACTTGATATTCAAAATAGAAATATTTTGATTTTCAATCAAAAGCAGTTGGATTCAAGAAAAAAATAAATTTTTAGCAAAAGATTTGACTTTTCAACCAAGAAATATTTTTTATTCAGGAGCGAGGTAAACTTTAAAATAGAAGTTTCAAGATAAAAATTCTCATTTTTCACAAAATAGTTGAATTTTCAAACAGAAAATGTGCGTTTCCAACAAAAAGTTAACTTTTAATTAAACAGTTGAGTTTTCTTTCAAAATAGTTTAATTTTACCATTCGAAAAAGTCGAATTGTGAACATAAAAGTTGAATTTTTATCCGTATAGAATGATTTCTTCACAAAATTGTTCAATTTTAAAGAAAATAATTTTAATTAAATAATAAAATTTGTACTCAAGAAAGGTGAATTTTAAACTAACATGATAAATCTTTATCTGAAATACTTGAATTTTCTGTTTAAAAAGTGAACATTAAACTCTAAAATGACTTTTTTTCCATTCTAAAAGTGTTTCTATAGATTTCTAGACATTTGAAAATCAATGGTTGAAAAAAATTCCAATTTTTCTATATTGGACTATAAATATCTACAACTCTATTTCTGAAAGATAAAAACTTCCTTAGTGCTCTCAAATATATTTGTTCTTTTTAAAGAAAGAATTATATAGTTTAAACTTGAGCTGAAACCAACATTACCTAGTACTCCCTCATCAGCCTTGGAGGTTAATACGATTTCTTATACATTACTTGTAGATCACCAGAAGGTATTTAATTATAGGTCAATAAATTCGTCCAGAAATCTTTCATCTAAAGGAAGACTCAAATGTATTTATTAATATATAAAAATTATATTAGTGCGGAAGACACCTAATAAGATTAATTTTTCTAAAAATTCAATTTTACTGTCAAATTCGTGGTGAAAATTCAAGAAAATAATCCACTTGATAATTTTCTGTAAAGTTGCAAATAAGGAAAGCATTAGGCTTCAAAAGCTTTAAGGCTGATGAAGGAGTAGGGCAAGGAGGGGCAGCGCCGACCAGTAATAACAGCAAATAATTATGTTAAAGTTAATAAGATAATGTATTGATCCATTTTTTCTCATTTTGAGTCCTGCAATATTGCATATTATATTTTTGTAAGTATTTATTACATGAATAAAACAATGATTTCATAATTTAATTATTTCTAACAAGCTGTATTTCTTCGACTTTACCCCCATCGGTGGAAAAAGGTGACCGCAGCTTTTTATGAAAATCAAAACATGTTAAGATAGGAAAATATGATGGTTCGCATCTGTGGTATTCTATGTACTTGAAAAATTACCTTTACACATATCCAGCAAAAAAAATAAGTTATTTTTAATTAAATAGTGACAGTTGTAATATAACATTTTATTCGTTGACATTCTACTAGAAACGGACTACACACAAAGGTTTTTACCGTACCGATACAAAAATCTGCTTTGTGGATTATCAATTGCTTTAAACAAAGATTATATACACAAACATATGTATAGTTTGCATGAATTACAATTAGTACGTTTAACAATATTCGAAAAAAAAGAATGTTATCATGTACCTACCTTTCACAATTTTTAGCTTTTGCTTACATCTGGACAGAGAATAATAACATTTTTAAGTTTCTTGCAGGTAGCCTATAAGATAAATAGTTGTTCTACATTACCGATCATTTATCGAAAAAACTTATGATACGTATACCACCTAAGCACTCGTAAACTATTATTTTAGTCGCGCTTACCCTCCTGGTGAGGCCTCAATATATTTTAGACTTGAATTACATTTAATAATTATAATTACGATATGTCTTATTGTTTCATCTGTCAAAATATCAAATTTTTTATACTGGAAGTATTGACATTAATGTTGGAAACTTTATATTTCAGTCAGAAAATCTTAATTCCATTCTTTCGTTATAAAAAATTTTTTCTGCATCATTTTTCATTTACAACGTTAATTTTCAAGATTTAAGTAAGTAGCACTATCTCTATAATAAAATAGATTTCTTAATTGCAAAGTAGAATTAGGATTGTTAAATAATAGCGATGTTATACGTAAAGTCATCTTTGCCCCACCGGTCAACGTTGCTCCTCCTTTCTCTACTAGGTGTTTTCGAAAGCTTCATAATTTAGTCTGCCCCATCTTAAGTCCAATATAATTCTTCCCGTATTAAAGAATTTTTCGAAAACTGGTCAACACAATTTGAATAGTAAAAATTCAAAAATAGTTGCAAAAGCAGTGCAATTTATTGATTGTACAAAAAGATTTATGATTAAACGCGGTAATTTTGGACATGTAGGGTAAATTCGGACATTCCTAAATTGATAGTTTAAATTACTTAACGTTAGTGGTTTCAACTAGAATCTAGAACCAGTTGAGGCTTGGACTGATTCCAGATTCTTGGAACAGTTATGAGTATTTTACCGTATCAGTTTAGGGAATTTAGGGGTATCCGAATTCACCCCACATGTCCGAAATTTCCCCGTTTGACGCTACATTTCAGAAGTAACTAAAAAAAAAAAAAAAAATACTTACAGTAACTATTAAAAAAAAACTAATTGCTTTCCATCAATGCCCTTTGTCTTTTTGATAGACCGGAGTTGTCCAATCGGAGAGTGCGCAGACCGGAAATGGTGATCGATCGATTCAGCTTCTTTTACTAGTTCTTCGCGCCATTTCCACTGTCACAGGATTTAAGAAGCGTCTCCGGAATACCCTTTGTATTTTCACGTATCATGTCGACATCGCTGTCTAGAGAACTGAAAAATGGACTTCCTTCCAGCTGCAATTTCCGGTCTGGATATTTAATGATCTTTAAAAAATACGTTTAGAGCATAAAAAACTTGAATTCCGAATCATAATTGCAAACTCTTCAAAATATGTTTTTAAAACCTTACTGCAAATTTTGAAAAAACACTGACAAAATTATAGAAGATGGTAAGGATAATTTATGTCTTTTAAATTAACTGGTGTTTTTGTAGGGTCTCTTGAATTTTTTTTTTTAAGATTTTCTAAAACTTTGATTCAGAAATTTTTTTATTTGGCAAGCAGATGGTCCCCTATCTTTGTCATACATAATTAATACATATATATATATATATATATATATATATATATATATTTTTTTTTTCGATGTAATAACTAACGTATAACAAATTTTTTACATTATTTATCTTTTAATACATAATTTACTTGGAATTTGAAAAAAGAATCATTTTATGAATTTTTAAATGTTTTAAGAGATTTATTTTTAAACGGTTCCTGAAAAAAATTCAAAAGATTTTCTCTTGTGAAAAATAAATTTCAAAAGAAAACCGCAAGCCAAATTAAAAAAAAATTTTGAATAAGTTTCAGAGATATTTAAAATTTTTGAAAAGAATTAATTTTAAGAGGTTTCAAAACATTAAAAAAATTTTAATTAGATACCTAGGAAAATTGGGAATGATTTTTTATGTTAAAATTTGAAAAACATTTGACTTTTGAATTTTGGTAATTAGGTCCCCCAATTTTTTTGTTTTCCGGAAAAATAGATTGCCGATTTTCTCCAATCAATCAATATTAACCCGAGCCCCCAGAGTTTTAAAATTAACTTGGGGTTTTAAATAGGAAAAGCTCGATTTTCGAAACATTAGTGATCTTTTGAATAATAAATAGACAAACTAAATTTTTCATTTTGATCACTTTATAAATAGAAACTTACAAAAAATACAAAATTACAAAATAACACAAATTTTTTTTAAATACAATGACAAATCAGACAAATTAAACTTTATATTTGAAATGGTGATTTTTCAAGCTGGAACAGGGGAAGGGGAAATTCTTTTGCACCCTATCCCTTTACCAGCCTTATTATTTTTTGCACAGAAATTGTCAAAATTATTTTACTTTGAAATTTATGATCAAAAAGTCTTTTCTATTCATGCATCAACTTTGATTTATGCTGATGAAAAGAGTTTTTCTGTTTGCTAGAATCAAGGAATCTTTTCCGTTATTGCATTAATTTTGAATTATGTTAATAAAAAAAATTTTAGTATAAAAGACTGTTTTTAAAATATTATGCATTACCATAGCTTTCTTAATCTTCAGTTAAATGTATCAATAATATAGGTCAATTAATTTGTATCGAATAATAATTAATCTTTTCTATCCTCACAACAACTTTAAATTATGTGTCTGAAAAATTTTTTACTATAAAAATCGATTTTTAATATAATATAAATGACCATAAATTCTTTAATTAAAAAAAAATGTATTAATATTATAGGTCAATCGATTCGTTTTAAACCGAGGAATCTTTTATATCCTCACATCAATTTTGAACTACGTTAATAAAAAAATTTTAACCATAAAAACCCATGTTTTCAAATTTTATTTATTACCATAGCTCTCTTACTCTTTAATAAAATGTACCAACATTATAGGTCAATTAATTTACCTTGAATGAACACATCTTCTCTATTCTCACATCAACTTCAAATTGTAAAAGTGAGAAAATTTTAACTAATGAAATCGATTTTTAATATAATATGAATGACCATAACTTTCCTTTAATAAAATGTATGAATATTATAGGTCAGTCGATTTGTCTCAAGCCAAGGAATCTTTTATATTCTTGCATCAACTTTGAATTCTGTCAATAAAAAAAGTTTTAATATGAAAAACTGATTTTTTAAGCATTATAAAGTGCTAGAAAAAAATGCAATTATTATTTTCAAAAATCCTTTGGTTAGTTTTAAGATATTAGCGATAAAAATAAGACCTCTAAATTTCATTAATTTATCTGCAGCCGTATTCCTGTTATCGTGTTCACAAAAAAGTGTGACACACACAGAGAGACAGAGAGAGAGAGAGAGAGAGAGAGAGAGAGCCGGGCAATTGCTTA
>JAUELO010028713.1:0-10768 GCA_032357855.1 Amphibolips quercusostensackenii | reverse complement strand
AAACATTAAAATTGTAACGTTCAAAGTTTAGTTCTTTTGCTTTGCTTTGAGTATTTACTTTATTATTACTGATTTTAAATGAACAGTCAGATATTTCTAAATATTGCAAAATTTTTCTTTTTCTTCATTAACAAATTTTTAATGGAATGATTTAAAAATATAATATTTCACACTGAAAAAACATTTTAAATAATGATAGCTTTCAATTATGAATATATTATTTTAAAGTTATTTTAAGTTTGAAATAGCACATTGCGTGACTAGTGTCAACAGACGGCTTTTTTAACGAATTACAAAAACATGGCGCTCGTTTAAAAATGCCGTCTGTTGACAGGAGTCACGCGCGATACTTTTGAGAACAAAATCATAAGCGGCGTGTTTCCATGCCGCAATAGACAAACGCAAAATCGTGTTTTGAGTAGGCAAAGGCACACATGAGAGTTTTCATTATAAAACCATGAATGATGTGAAAGCGGGTAAAACTATATTAGCTCACACAGCATGCTAATCTCTTCGGTAAAAACATCGACTCGCCAATCAGCTATGATTTCTCTTTCTATCTGTGTCAACCCCGGTCTCTCTCAAGTGTTACGAAAATACGGAACATGCAGAAATCAAGATCTTTTTTGAACCCTACGTCACACGTGTACTTACTGAACCCTATTTTGTAACTTATCCAACGCAACGCCAGACACCGCTCAAAACGCGTAGTTTTGCGTTTATCTATGCAGGCATGAAAACACGCCATTTGCATGATAGTGTTCTGAAAAGATAATAACTTTTCACGACTGACAGGGCAAAAAATTGCTCTAACAAATAATAATTTAAAAAAAAAATTCAAATGTATCATAAAAAAACTTGGAAAACTGCTATTTTGTATTTTTTGGGCTATTTTCTAGGTACAATAAAAGGGTATTAAGGGTTAAGGGGGGTCGGGGGTCAAAATTAGAAGCTATTGCGTGGAAATGGTTCATTGAAAATTCCTTAAGCGGTGACTATACTTTAATTTAACAAAATATTATAAAAAGTTCTTCTTTTTCCATTTTTTTGAAAAAAGGTAAAGGTTGAAAAATATATAAAAAATATGAATTTTTTTTTCGGAAAACGAACGAATTGGGGTGGATCGATCACCAAAAACTGTATGTAATAAGCTCGAAATATAATTTTTTCACAATTTTGTACTATCAACATTAGTTTATGTACTTTTTATATTTTTATAAATTTAATATTTATTTTTTACATTCAGATATTGACAAAAACGTACCTATTCCATTTATTTATAAACACTTTAGTTTTATAAATTTAGTTACGTAAGCATCGTAATGTTTATGAATTATATTAAATAAATAAGCTCTATGCATTTTATCATATTGAATGAGCCAAGTTCAAGCAAATACATACGATTTCGGCCGAGTGCTTTGAATGATTGATCGACTAGCTCGCCGCGCCTGTACCAGTGACTTACCGCAACTAACTTTTCGAGGGAGTCGCATGGGAAGTCACAAGAAATCTGGTTAGTTGGAGGGCGATCTTTATGAAGTCGTCGTTATTCTGGTGGATATCATTGTTAATCTGACTTCCTGATTTCTGAGTGACCAGCCCCCTCGGTACCAACTTAAACCCCTCATATCTCGGTAGCAAAGAGGGTAAGATATTGTAATACAATATTTTTGAAAAAATTTATAAATTGTGGGAGTTCTTCTTTATTTGTTTATACTCTCTCCTTTTCACGGGTTTGAGAGTCTTTACATAACGATAACAGAATTTTTTCGGGTTTCAATCGTGTGCACAAATATGAAGCTTGCTGACGTTTCGTGAACATTGCAGTTCACTATTCACGTTTAAGTTTAGCCCTGAAGAAGTGAACTGCAATATTCACGAAACGTCAGCAAGTTTCGTAGTTGTGCACACGATTGAAATTAATTATTATAAAGCCCTCCTTTTCTGTATCCCATACTTCTCCCCCATATTCTCCAGTCCTGGCATTCAGGCCCCTCCCCTATCAGCACCAACACATTTCCCTTTTTCTCTGTCCACTTGCTACTCGTTCTCCATCCTCCATCTTCTCCTCTTCTCTTGTATACGCATACAACATCTGCAAACACTTTTCCTACTTTAATTCTTCTTATCATTGTTTCGTCCTCTTTATCCATATACTCTACCTGTTCTTTCTCTACCACCATTTCCTTTCTTACCTCTGACACCATGCCACCCATTCCTCTCCCTTTCACGTGATCCTTTCTCGCTGCTTGTATCTTCCACACATATGCTTTCGGCAACAATTTTTCTACGCCCTGCCAGTCTTTCTCTTCCCCCCAAGTTTCACTTATAATTATTATGTGCCATTTTGTCAATTCCCCTCAGAAACCCTTATCCTGGTTTTTTAATCCTGAGACATTTCAGAACGCCACTTTCATATTTCTATCTCCTCCTCTCGCTCCTCCCATCCTTGTCTTTAGCCCTTTTTTATTTTATTAACCCCGATGCGTTTCCTTTCTTCCTATTCCCCTGTTCCTTATCCTTCTCCGTTCCTTGCCTTATTTGCGCAACTCTCAATTCTTCTATTTCTTCGTCCCAGATCCACATCTCTCCGTTTACCCAAAGTCTATCTCTCCCTATTATTATTCTGCTACCTTTTCTTTTTTCCGCCCATGCCCTCTGCCTAATCAGCCATTTTCTTCTCTTTTCCTGTCAAGTCAGATCTTCTTCTTTTCTCTCTGTTTTTCCTTTCAACAACTTCTTTTTGTCCATTATCTCAAACCTATCCTCCTCACACCCTAATGTCACCAAAAACATGCCTTTCCTCCCTTCCTTAATTCTTTCTACTCTTTTTACCCCTTCCACCCTCACTTGTGCTCCTATATCTCTTATCAGATTCTTCACCTCTTTCTCTCCCGTTTCACTATTTACTTTCAGTCCCTTTATTACTACATCCTTTTTTCTGTGTGGTCTTTGCTCCCCTTCTATTTGTCTTTCGATCTGTGTTATTCTCCTACGTAGCCTCTCATTCTCTACATGCAAGCTCACCTAACCTTCTCTTTCTTTCTGGCTCACTGTTAGCTCAGTCCTTCTTTGCTCAGCGCTGATTTAGAATTTACTCACTCTCTCTCTCTTCTATTACACTCATCTCCCTGTTCCTATTTTTATCATATGTTCTCTGCTGCTTTTCCATGCTTTCCATTTTTTCCACACTCTCTCTTTTTCGACTTTGCATAATTCTTCCCACTCTTTACATTTTTTTCGTACATTTTGTACCTCCCCCTTGAGCCCCCCCTCCCTTGCCTCTTCATTTGCCTCTTAATTTCCTCCAGCATCCCACATGTCTCCTCTGTAAATCCTTTCAACATTACTTAAATTTTCAAAAGCAAGTTCCCCTCACACTTCTCTCTTTCCGGCGTTTTTCTTCTTTTTCCTAAAATTTTCACTCCCTCCCCCCTCTAAATCTTCATTCCCCTCTTCCCTCTACCTTTTTTCCTCTGCTGACTTTTCCCTTCCTCTAACAATTCCCTCGCTGCTTGTCGCGCTCAACCGTTTTCGCCAAT
The DNA here is from genome assembly GCA_032357855.1 of Amphibolips quercusostensackenii. Lineage (NCBI taxonomy): Eukaryota > Metazoa > Arthropoda > Insecta > Hymenoptera > Cynipidae > Amphibolips > Amphibolips quercusostensackenii. The sequence goes on along the minus strand of JAUELO010028713.1, from coordinate 7,226 downwards.
CGTCAAGAAAACTAATTGACCCCAAACTATGCGAGCGCTGTGCAGCTTGACTTAATTTCTGCAGGTTCGTGGGCCTACCTCACCTATTAACCGACACTCGCAGTGCTGTATTCACAGCGGATCCGTCCCTCCTAACCAACGTCTCGTATCGCTCGTCACCACTGCTCTCACAGCTTGACTCGGTTGACTCGATACCCGTCTTATCCCCACTTGCTTCCCGAATGTCCTCTTCCGACCCATTATTCTCGCTCACAACGCTCTTCTGCCGCCCTCTGTCTGGACTCCTTGTTACAGGCATCTTACTTTGTCTACTGAGCAAGACTCCCAACCTCACACCTCACCTCCTTCACACGTCACTTCCTCCCCACCCAAAACTTTTTCGCTTTCACAATGTAAAATTTAACCTAACCTCAAAATCACCCCTTATTTATCTCACTTTAGCCAATACATTTCCATTTTCATTCACACCCTTCAATCTCACTCATCCTCTTACCCCTACCTTTTTTACTCACCGCTTTCACCGTGCGCACCTCTCTTTCCCTTGCTTAATAACCAAAAAATCACAGCACCAAAAAAACACCGTAAATCCACTATCGGTACCGGAAACGGAAGCCAAAATTGTGAGAGTTATGTACATCACTTTAAATTTTTGTGATAAACTTCAAGGAATATGACATAATGATCAATTATTTTTTGCAACGCATGCACGGAATGTTCGCTTTTTAAGGCATGTATGCGTGCTGAAAGTGTTCAATTCCGAAACAGTAGTACAAAGCAGTTATAAAAAGACCTTTTGCAGCTGCTGCGCTTGCGCTTTTTGATCAAAATAACCTTTTCTACTTGCTGTGCTTGCGCATTTTTAGCAAGATTACTTTTTCTCAATAGGTGCTGAAACTAGGCAGTTGTAACTCTTGTGAAGTTTAGAGTACTTTCCATCGGTTATTCTTTGTGTCGTTTCTGGCTCGTCTCCATCTAGCCTCCGACTGAACTAAAACTCCCCTTCGATTTGCCTCTGGCTCGTACAGCAAACTTCACACTCGTGTCGAACTGCCTACTTATCGCACTTATAACACAATATCCTATCACGTAACACATTCATTATTTACGCATTTTATCAGAGTGTTTTTAGTTCTTAAAGTAGCCGCTTACACAACAGGAGGAGCGACAGTCCTTGTAGATAAATTTCATGGCAGCCCAGTGTCAGGTCTGGCTCAGGTCTGGCTTTATTTAGACATTCTATTCTAGAAGATCTAATCTGGCTCAGGTCTAGAACTAGTTTTGCTTTTCTGTTTGACTTTTTCTTGACGAGAGCTCACCACTTTTATTATGCAAGTGCTTGGCTGAAACAAAGTTTTTATTTAATATTTTTCTTCTGTTTCCAGAAATCCTGCGAAGGGTTACGGTCGTTATGGTTACGGCTTATTACAGCTCGTCTTTGGAGGCTGTTTGACCTACTCTTTTGGCTGCCACTGGCAGCCAAGTCAGTCAATGACTCCATTCTGGTGAGCGTAGATCTAGACCGTGTATAGTCTAAAAAATCTGGTCTCTATATTGGATTTTTTGCCCCAATAACTTTAGAAAGTATTTAAAACATTCAACAAATTATTTTGAATAACACAGCTCCACAAAAATCGAAAAAATGCTTTCTCTGACCAGACCATGTTTATTTGATGTTTTGGGAGTCGCTGAATATGAACCCGAGGCCCGTTTACCCGCAATACGTTAGGGTTATTCATAACCTCAAAAAATAGGCACGAAAATCCAATAATACCTTAAATCTTTAATCCCTTGATACTTCAACACCAGAAAATCCATAACCATTTAATATTTAAACTCCATAACCCCTAATTTCCATAACCCCATAACATCTGAACCCCCTTTACCCCATAACGCTGTAAGAATGAGACTTGCACGCCTTTGATCCCAGGAATTAGAGTTAAATGAGTTTCAGTGTAAGAAAGAGTTCACCGAAAGTTTTTTTGTATTCATTTTGTTATTATTTTTTATTACTTGTTATTGCACTTATTATAGTGAGAGAAAAGGGGAACTCACGTTAGAAAAGCACCTCGAGCCGTAAGAGGTAAGGAGAACTCACGTTAAAAAAGCATCCCAAGAGAACAAAAGTCTACTACGTTCACGTCCTTGTTCATGGGTTAGACTGAGAGTAGGTTTAGCATAAAATACCATGACAATACACGACTGCGGTGACAATGAATTTCTAGGCTATGCGGTCACAGGGTTGGAATGTCATGGTGTTATGAAATTTATCATTTGAGAGGTTAAAATGCACATATGGTTCGTACACACTAAGTTTCGGGGTTTAAAGACGTGCAAGTCTCATTTTTACAGCGTTATGGGGTAAAGGGGTTTAAGGGGTTAAAGAATTAAGTGATTATCGCGAGCCTTGGCGCTGATCAGCTAGCAAAAACAAAAAATTTTAAGTTTGGTCTAGATTCTAGAAGATATGATCTAGCCCAGGACTGACGCTGATCAGATATCCAAGAAGAAAAGGTCTAAGTTCGATCAGAAAATTTCTCCTTGACACATTTTGAAGAAATTATAGGATGACCAAAGTAATTGAAAATGAGAAATTCGCACTATCAAAACAAGAATTTTTTTTGCCTCCTTGACATTCTGGTTTGTTCCAGATTTAGCGTTGATCAGCTAGCCAAAGACAAAAAATTTTAGGTTCGGCTTAGGAGGTCTGGTCTGGTCTAGGATTGGCGCTGATCAGCTATCCAAGAACAATAAAGCTCTAAGTTCGATCAGCAAATTTTTTATTGGCATATTTCAAAAAAGTTCCAGAGTGTCCAAAATAATACCATTGTTTAATTTATATTCTGATTCTGTAAAAATTTTTCTGACTGAAGTTTTTATTAAAATAGTTTTACAAGCCCGGGTAAAAATATTTAGTCTTGATTTTGTATTGAATGTCTTCAATATGTCTTTAAGACCATGATATCTGGTTCCGTCTCACAAGCTGACATCTGCTAAGGATTAAAACTTTACAGCCGATAAAACTTGTAATTTTATATAAATGATTTTTCAATAAGAAATTCAGAACCTTTCGGTCTCAACAGCTACAGGCATATACAAATTTTCATAACAAGATTAAAGCTTCCAGTTTCTACAAGTATCTAGTGAACTCTTGGAGATAGGAAAAAATGGACACCATTTTTAGATTCGCCATCCAAATAACATAATTATTGCAGTTAAACAAACTTATAAATACTTAAAAAATAAATAACTTGAAATTGTCTTGGATTAGTCTTCCACCAAGTCAAAACCAAGACCAAATATTTTTACCCGGGAGGTAAGGGGTCATGCACATAATACGTAACCCATTTTTTTTTGTTTAAATAAAGACGAGAATAAAATTTCCATGAAGCTAAAAGGGATACAACGATACAAACAAAAGAAAAACGCGTTACGTTTTATGTGCACGACCCCTAAAGAGATTCGACCCGCGTTACCATATAATATACAGGAAACAAAAAATGATCTACCACGGCCTTGGTGGCTTAATTGGCTAACGCTCTACTCATGTATATTGGCGTTCCCGTTTCAAATCCGGGCTAAGGTAGATTTTTTCTCCTTTATCCAACAAATAATAGACCTGTAACCGACACCATTTAATATTTAACATCGAAAATTTATTTACTAATGACGGAAAGATGGTTGTAGAGATATCCTGGCGTATTAACGAGGGTAGAAAGGTTATTAGCAGTGTCAAAGTCATTACTAGAAGTGAAAATGTGACAAGCAAGGCTAAATATGCGATATATAATTCTGAATTTGCACCCACTGTGCTCCACGGTAGAAAGGCCTGAACATACTAGGAACGGGATAAGAGCAGTGATGTGCATGAGTCGAAATGAATCGACTATACACCAATTTGATTCAGTTGAAAATTGAGTTAAATTTTCCGAACTGACTCAGCTGAGAATTGAGTCAAATGTTTCGAACCGACTAAGCTGAAAATTGATTCGAACAATTCGACTCATGAATAACGTCCAGATGTTTGTTCTTAGTCGAATCAAATTATTTTGCACACCACTAGACAAGAGTAAAGTGAACGTTGTTGGCATGCAATGTCTACAGAATATATGCGGTAAAACGCTGATGGACAAAGTCAGTAATGAGTGGTTTCTCAATGCATGAGGTGTGGAAGAAACACTGATTAACAAGAGTGATAGAAATTGGTTGAGATTGTTTGATTATGTTAAGAGAATGAGACTCTACAGAGATAAGATATAAAGAGCCATAGAAACACAAGAGCGCACATGAAAAGATGTATGGATGTAAAGAAAGCAAAAATCATATGCCAGGACAAGGATAGCGTGAAAGAAAATTATTTACAAGATAGTTTCACGAAGAATGGCAGCCAAGTGATAGACGCCTGAAACGAATGATCTTGGATACTCATGGGACCTCGTGGATGTGACGGATGTAAAAAGTATGTTGATCTTCCTATGATGGGGTTATCAGTCATTTTGTATGTTTTTGTGTGCACCTTAACGCACGATCATTTCATAAAATACTTCACCTGGGGTGGTTGTTAGAGAGATTGATTAGCGATCCATATCGGCGCAATCTCTATAATTTATTCCCGGCAGTATAACGAATAATGCTTCGTTACAATATTATTCCGTAAATCTAAGGGAAAACTGAATTTCTGCACAAAAGGTTACAATATTTTATTTATTAAAAATTTGTTGCAAGTTACGTAATGGGCAATAAATTCTGAAAAAATTCTCGAACGCAAAGATCTTCTACAGGAACTTAGAAAAAATACTGCGTCATATATGGCGCGAAATTCAAGTTTATGAAATCAACTATAACTCAAAGTTTTAAAGGCATTGGAACCAGGACCCAATTTCAAAATTGAATTGTCACATGTTACTTAATAAATACTATAATTAAATCTTGTTTAGATAATTAGGACCTATTCCTATTTTGAATCAAATCTTTATTTAAAGTGATAAATTGGCTAATTTCAACCGTTTTTTTGTTAAACATTTTTTCTTCATTTTAACCCGAGTATCAAACAAAACAAAAAAATTACACAATAACTGTTGATTATGAAATGGAAAACTACGGAAATGGAACTCCAGAAAATATAGTTTTTGTATGTGTATATGTATGACGAAATTAGCATTTCAATGTTTGTTTCACAATAAGTACACTAAAAATACATTATTCTGTTTATGATCTTTGATTTTAGAATTTGAGACAGCAATCTATAGATATTCAGCCGTAAGATCTAGATATTAAGGTTTATAATCCAGGATCTTAAAAATTAATATGCAGATTGTATGGCCTAATATCTACAGATGATTGACCTCAATTTTAAATCCAAAATTATAAACAGTATAATCTATTTTTCTCTTTGTACCTAATGGTCTAATAGGTTTTAATATTAATAATAGCCAGCCTCAGTGGCTCAGGCGGTAAGATGCTAACATTTCCTGTTAGAAGACCGGAATTTAATCCCTCAGCTTCTAACTCTGGAAATTTCTCTATGTACTTTTACCGGGGATCTGGTAGTTCGGACTTTGAGCTGTCACTTGATTGCATTATAAAATATTGAGTTGTAACCATCCTAAGTCTAATGTTTTCTTTTTGTTTATAAGAACTATTATTTGTCAAATAAACTACAGATATACATTTAAAGCTGCAATAATAAGCTTGACTGAGCAAAAGTATTTTGATAGAGTAAACAATAATTTCTGATATAAACAATACTTTTAATTACTTAAAGACAAATGGACAAATCAACGATATTGTCATTGATTATGATCATGAAGATCATAATGATAAAATCATGTTTTATTAAATTTAAAATTATCCGCTGTTATCCGTCTGAAAGATTATGAGATATAATAAGTCTTCAGGAATTTTAGCGGTGTCAGACAAATTTCGCAGAAGATTGATTTTCGCAGACAGATACCTTTTGCATCAGAGTTGCAAGCACCTGCAATTATGTGGATTTTTGATGACAAAGGTATACTCGAAGTGAAACGTATTCCGAATTACCACACACATTTTATATAATTTAGAAAGAATAATTTTCATGTAAGATAATTTAATAAGTACCAAAGATTCATTAAAAAATTTTACTTTATTATTATTATAATTAAACAATTTCCGAGGCGTGGCCCACTCTCAGTTTGTTTTTACGAGTAATATATTCTCAAAGAATACTTCGGAATACTTGAGAATACTTTAAAATACTTGGAATATATGGGAACGTGAAAAAATATGTGGGGCTGCGAGGGGATATATGGAAATATTTAATAATACTTAAAAATATTAGGGGATACTTCAAAATACTTTAGAATATTTCAGCATGTCACAAAATATTAAAAAATATGTTACAGTGCCAAATTGAATTTCAGTTAATTCAAATTACATCAAAAGCAATAAAATTGGCGCTACGATTACTGGGACAAAGGTTACGATTACTGGGACGTTAACCTTATTTGTGCGATGAGAACTTAAGCCGAAACGTCACTCTTAGAGTGATGTCTGAGGTTGTAATGAAAATCGTTATCATTCTGACGCTTGTAATCCTTTCTTCACATTTTACACATAATTTGACATAAAAATTAAGATTCATTCTTTACATAAAAACTGTTATTTATTTCAATGTACTCTAAAACACCTCTTCCATTGAAATAATTGGTAGCATCGGTACAACCGAAATTCTGCAAATTAGGCTTAACTTGGTATAATTATGTGTTTTTTGGGATTTAAAAAAGGTTTGAGGTCGGTTGCCAAAAAATGATGATTTTTTTTATAAAGAATAGTACTTGTTTTGTTGAAAAACTGGTATTTTGCTAAATAATAAAAGTAATTAACTTCTCATTTTTAGTTTTTGTGAGAGGTTTTTCAACATTTTAAATGAGCAAAGAAATTTCAAAAGACTTAAAAATGTTACCAATGAATGGCTGTCGCTTATTTGAAAATAAAACTTTTGGTGTTTTTCGAAAACTATACGATGAATATGCGGGAAAATGTCCGAGAGGAAAGTTATTTTCCTTGAAGATTTCTACAAAAAGTCGCCCAGGTATTTTTTTAAATTTTTAACCATTTTCTTAATAATTCCGAAAATTTGAATTTTTCCCCCCAAAATAGTCGTTTTATTTTTGGACCCCTATCATCTCACATGAGGCAAGTCTCTCTGCGGCAAGTCACACCTGCGGCATGTCACAACTGCGGCATCT
>JAUELO010028694.1:0-10768 GCA_032357855.1 Amphibolips quercusostensackenii | reverse complement strand
AAGCGAGATAAAAAAGGAAATGAAAAATTTTGAAGTTGATGGGAAACACCTTCAGTGAATTCCTTGGAATTCCATGAATTTTATGAAATCCTTGAAGTCCTTCTAAATTCACGAATTCCTTGTATATTCGTTATTCCCTTAAAAACGAGAATATTCTAAATTTCTTAAATTACTTGAATTCTATACATTTCATGAATGATCGAATCTCCTGGAAATCTTTGAATTCCTTGATTTATCTGAATTCCCTGTTCAGTGAACTCTAATAATTTCCTAAATGCTCTTAGATTTCCGAGATTTTCTGAATTCCATAAATTCTATAAAAATCCTAAATTCCTGTAATTTCTTAAATTTTCCGAATCCCTTGAATTCTCGAAATATCCTGAATTCCTTTCACAATAAAAATATCATGAATTCCAGGAATATTCTAAACTTCCTTAATTACTCCAATTCCATTAATTACTTAGATTATCTGCATTTCGGAAAATCAGTGGATCTCTAAATTTATCTGGATTTCCTAAATTCTATGAGTTCCCTCAATTCTGTGGAATCCCTGTATTCCATGAATTCCATGTTTTCATGAAAATTTTCGAATACAAAGAATTAACTGAATATCCTACATTCAATAATTTTTCTTAAATACCTTAATGCTCTGAATTCCTTAGTTCCCTGAATTCCTTCAATTCCCAGAATTCCTTGAATTTCCTGAATTAAATGATTTCCCTAAATTTCTTGAATGTCCTGCATTCCTCAAATATCCTGAATGCACTCAATGTCCCAGATTTCTTGAAGCTCCTGAATTAGCTGTATTATCTAAATTACCTGAGTTCCGTGAATTACTTGAAATAACTGAATTACTTAACTCATTAAATTCCTTCAATTAGTTGAATTCCCTGAATTCATAAAATTCCTGCATTTTCTGAATGTTCTGAATTTTTGCATTCTTTTAATTTCCTAAATTGTCTTAATTACCTGAATTCCTTGAATTAATTGAATTCCCTTAATTTCTCGAATACCCTTCCTTCACATAATTCTATGAATTTCCTGTTCTACTTGAATTCCATGAATTTTTGCAATTACCCGGACTCTCTGATTTAACTAAATAACTAAATTTTTTCCATTAAGATCCCTAATGCCCAAATGCCCTTAATTCGTTTTATTTCTTAAATTCCCTGAATTCATTAAGTTTCCTCAATTCCTTTCAGTTTCTGAATTTCCTAAATTCATAAAATTTCATCAATTCCTTTCATTTTCTTAATTCATTTAACTTACTCAATTCCCTGGATTCCTTAAGTTCCATGCTTCCGTTGTTTGGATGCCTCAAATTCCCAGAATGACTTGAATTCTAAAAAATCCTATTGATTCCATAAAATCATTAAATTCCCTTTTTTCCTTGAATTTTCTAAATTCCCTTAATTTCTTGGACATCCTTTATTCCTAAATGCACTAAATGTCCTTATTTCCTTGAAGTCCCTGAATCACCTGAATTTTCTGAATAACCTAAATTCCCTAAATTACCTTTATTACGTGAATTTCTAAATTTATTAAATTTCTTCAATTAATTAAATCCCCTGAATTCATGGAATTTTCGGCATTCCATGAATGCCCTGGATTTCTGTTATTTCCTGAATACTCTAAATTCATATAATTACCTCAATTTCTTCAATTTTCTGAATTGATTTAACTCAATGAATTCCCTGCATTCCTTGAGTTCTATGAATTCGTTGTTTTAATTCCCTAAATTCCCAGAATTAAACGAATGCTTTTTATTCTTTTAACATCATTTATTCCCTTAATGTACTAAATTCCCTTAATTTATATCATTCCCTAAGCTCGTTGAATTTCTTAAATTCATTTTATTTCTTCAATTAATTGAATTCTCTCAAAATAATTGAATTCCCTGAATTCCTCAAATCCCATTAATTTCATAAATTCATTAAACTTCCTCTTTTCCTTAAATTTTCTGAATCTCCTAAATTCCTTGAAGATCCTTTATTTCTGAATGCACGAAATGTCCTTAATTTCTTAAAGTCCCTGAATCACCTGAATTTTCTGAATAATCTGAATTCCCTTAATTACTTGATTACCTGATTTTCTAAATTCATTCAATTCCTTTAATTAATTGAATTTCCTGAATTTATGGAATTTTCCGCATTCCATAAATGCCCTGAATTACTGTTATTTGCTTAATTCCCTAATTAAAATAAATTTTCTAAATTCCTTCAATACCCTTTTTTTCATAAAAATCCTTAATGCCCGAATGCATTGAACTCTTTACATTTCCTCAAATCCCTGAATTTATTGAATTTCCTCAATTTCCTTCATTTCCTGAATTCCATAAATTCATAAAATTTCCTAAATTCCTTTAATTCACTGAATTTCCTTAATTCCTTTAGTTTCTTGTTTTCCTCGTTTCTAGTCCCTGAATTTCCAGAATTCACTGAATTCTCTAAATCCCTTTAATATTGTTTATTCCCTAAACACCCAAAATTATCTGAATTTCTCTAATTCCTTGAATTCTCTAAATTTCCTAAATTCATTGAATTTCTTGAATTAATTAAATTTTCTCAAAATAATTGAATTCCCTAAATGACCTTAATTTCAATAATTCCCTTATTTCCTTAAATTTCCTAAATTTTCTTGATTCCTTAAATATTCTTTATTCCTTGGATTTCACGAATGCCTTAAAATTAAAAATTCTTAAATTACTAAAATATTCTACATTCGTGAAAACTCTTTAAATATTCTGAATTCCGCAAATTCTTTCAATTCTGTAAAATCCTCAAATTCCTTGAATTCACTGAAGTAATAGAATTCCTTGAATTACCTCAACTTCCTAAATGCCCTTAATACTTTGAATTAATTAAATTCTTTTAATTCACCAATTTAATTGAATTCTCTGAATTCCCTAAATTCCTTGAATTTTCTGTATTATTTAAATATCCAGAATTTTCTGAACATTCAAAATTCCCTAAATTTCTGGAATATTATAAATTCTACTTATTCCTTTGATTGTATGATTACCTTGCAAAGTATGAATTCTTTCTTCCGAAAATTCTTTTATTTTTTTTAATTCTTCTCAATTTTATAAATTCCCTGACTTCCTGGAAATCTCTGATTTTACTCAAAACCTCTGATTTATTTAATATAAATATTTATAATTTCTGTAAATTTCCAAAATTCTTTTATTTTCTCAAATTCTTCTTAATTCTATGAGTTCCCTGACTTTCTGAAAATCTCTGATTTCACTAAAAACCTCTGATTTATTGGATATAAATATTCCACTTTGTTAGCCAGCTATTTTGGATAAAAACTCAAAGAGTTAGAATATTTTTTAAATTTACTGACTATTTTTTTTTAATTTACAGATTCTATGTACGGCTATTTGTACTATTTGGAAAGTCAAACAATTTACTCCTACGACTATTTCCGATAAAAGAAAATTGTCAGAGTTTCTTAATTATCAGCATTTTCAAAATTAAAAAAAAAACCGAAAATGAAAATTTGAAGCCACACAGCGCATGACATAAAAAAAGTCAAACAATGAAGAATTCTTTTTTTTCAAAACCCTTCAAGATTATCATAACAACTTTTTGAATTTTGTTGAAAAATCGAAAATTCAAATTTTGATCGCACAAAAAATAATGCAAGCATAAAAAATTTCATTTTCTGGCCAAACTATGCAGAAAAATAAATAAGATGGGAAAAATACGTACCCGAAAAAGATCTACAAATTTGAAATAAATTATTTTTTTGACGGGACGCGTAGTGTTTGTTTTAGCTGTAAAAAACAACATCAAAAATGATAAGAAAATAAAGAATTTGTGGATAAACGGCAGAAGCTACAAATAAAAGTTAATAAGCAAATATTGTTTTAAAAAATGCTGAAAATTTGTTATTGATAGTTTTTCGATTAGGTACTTAGTTTTTGTCTTAATCGTTAAAACTAAGATTCAAAATAAAGAAAATACTAATTTTTGGAAAAACGATGCAAGGTATGAAAACAATTAATTAAAATAAGTTGTTTACCCAAAAAAGATCTATAAATTTTTTTAGTAATCATTTTTTGATGGGACGCTTAGCTGTTTGTTTTAATTAAAAAAATAACATTAAAAATAAAGAATTATATTTTTTAAGGAACAACACAAGCTACGAAAAAAGACGAAATAATAAAAAATGTGCACCTTAGATGATATAGAAATTTTTTATTGAACACTTTTTCATAGAAACTATGGTTTTTGATTTAATAGTAAAAAAAACGATAAAAATTAAAATTAAAATAATTAAGGCGAAACATTTTATTAGTTAAAATGTTATTTTAGCTTGTGTCATTTTTCTAAAAATTTTTTTTTTTTTTGAATGTATTCTTACGACAAAAATTTATTACAAATTTTTAATCTTTTCTTAATGCATAATTTCTGTTCATTCATCTGTTTTCATACCTCGCATTGTTTTTTAAAAATTAGATTTTTTTGTTGTCAATGTTATTTTTAGGAATAAAATAAAAACTGCACATTCTATCAAAATATAATTTATAACAAATTTGCTGCTCTATTTGTCTGAACAAATTTTGGCTTTTCTTTCGTAGCTTGTGTTGTTTGCCTAAATATTTAATTTTTTATTTTCAATGCTGTCTTTAAGAATAAAACAAAAACCACGCGTCGCATCAAAAAGTAGGTAATAACGAATTTATAGGTCTTTTCTGGGTGCATAATTTTTGTTTCCTTATCTTTTGTCGTATCTTGCACAGTTTGACCTAAAAGTGGAATTTTTGATTTTTGATTATTTTTTGTGCAATCAGAATTAGAATTTTTGATTTTTCAGAAAAATTCGAAAAGTTCTTATGATAATTTTATTGAGTGTTTGAGATACGTTTTTCATTTCTTGACTTTTTTTATACCGTGCGCTGTTTGGCTTAAAATGTTCATTTTAATTTGTTTTTTTGGATTTTAAAAATGCTATAACTCCGGTAATTTTCTTTTTATCAGAAAAATTAATTTTAATATATTGTTTGTATTTTTTGATAAAACCTATAACCGTACATATAATGTTCAAATAGTAGAAAAAAATTTTGTCTAAAAATTTAATTTTTCTATTCTAATGCTGTTTTTCACGAATAAAACAAAAACTACGAGCTGAATCAAAAAGTTGATTGTAACAAATTTGTAAGTCTTTTTTGGATGCATAATTTTAGTTGCAGCATCTTTTGTCGTGTCTTGCATAGTTTGTCTGCAAAATTGAATTTATTTTTTTTTATTTTGTGCAATCCAAATTTAAAAAATCGATTTTTTATAAAAATTCAAAAAGTTGTTATGGTAATTAGATGAAGTCTGCAAAATGCAGCGTTTTTCTTTTAACGACTTTTTTTCATATCGTGCGTTGTTTGGCTTAAAACATTCATTTTAGCTTGTTTTTTGGGATTTTCAAAATACGATAACTCCAAAAAATATTTGTTTTATCAGAAAAAGTCGTAAGGATAAATTGTTAAACATTTTAAGTGCTACTCATAACTATATGTAGAATTTTTAAAGCTATAAAAAAGTAGTCTCAAAAATATTCAAAATGTGCTCAAATTTTGAATTTTTCTCAAAAATGGCTGGCTAACAAGCTTAACCTTTAATTTAAGACACTCAAAGAGTATACCAAAGGCCAATCGAATAGATGAATTTTTCCCAAAGTTTTTGAGCTCACAGGTAGACGTACAGACATACAGTCGGACAGACAGACAGACATATATACCGACAGACATTCGTAAAACCCAGTTTTTCGTATTCAGGGCGTCTCAAAACGTAGACTTCCGACAAAAACTAGGGGGGGGGGGTCAAATTTTACACTATTCTAATACCTTCTCATTATATGATGAGAATGTAAAAATGGTGGAAAAACGACACATGGGACGAGAAAATTATTAGAGAAATGCTGTTCGCCCAAAAACAATCTGCACATTTTTTTGGATTACTTTTTGATAAGATGTGTAGTTCTTGTTTTAATAGTAAAAAATATGATTAAACATTTTTTTTAATGGTGGGAAAGCGACATAAGGTAAGAAAAAAAATTAATTGACGAAAGTTGTTCTCCAAAAAGAATCTACACATTTTTAAAATTATTTCCTAGTAGGATGCCGATTTTTTCATTTAAATCGTGATAAGCAAAACTGTAAGTGAACAAAATTTTTTTTTTGAAAAAATGGCACTAGGTGCAATAAAATATCAATTAACACAGTTGTTTTTTCTAAAAGATGCGCAATTTAAAAATTTTTTAAACTAGACAATATAAATATATCTGTTTTAATATCAATGCATATCATAAACTATAATAATATAAATTTATTAAAATGATACATTTTTTAAAGTAGCTGAAAACAAAAATTCATGAAAAGTAAAGAAAAAATTTTATAGAAATCATGAAAAACAAAAATTGTACTTTATTGGTCAATATCTAAATAAGCAGTTCCGGAAGAACATAGAGCGAGCTTGTAACGCAAGGTAAGCACATTGTCGAGCGCGAAGCGCGAGATCCAACAGAAAATTTGAAAATTCACGTTTTCAGATCAAAACTCGTCTTTTTTCGTAGAAAATTAATCTTTTTAATTGAAAATTCATCTTTTTGGTTAAAAATTCAACTTCTTGGTTAAGTTATCATTCATTTTGTTAAAAATGCAATATTTTTACTGGAAATGTAAGTAATTTAAGGCGTCTTACATTTAATTTAATATAGTTTGACTTAGGGGGAGGGGGTGCATGCAAAAGACGTACAGTCTAAAATTTGAAAAATTTAGGCCCTGATAGGCCTCAATTTAATGAATCCGTGTGAAAAAATGTTACAAATAATTTTTGAGACTCCAGGGGGTATATTGAAAAATCATTTTATGCTAAACATCAGATCTTGTGAATTTACCTCAGATTTTTCACATCTTTCAGAGAATGTTTTATTTAAAGTTCGCCCATGCACGGAGATTATGCTGCAGTTACGTTTTGATTTACAGCCAATATCTACAAGTTTTCTTCGGACTTCCAGAGCGAAAGTATAATAGCAGTTGTGTAACCCGAGTTAAACAGATTTTGTGGTTTCTTCAAAAGAAATCTGAATTGAGAAATAAATTTCAAAATTTTGCGAATAAATTTACAAATACAACTATCCTTTGAGCAGAAATTTATTTAGGTAGAAATTACTGAAAAATAGAGAACATATTATTATTTTCATAATACAGGATTGATACTAAAATTCAATTACAGTATTTTATTTAATGTATAATTGTATTGTATGACGTAGCTTATTTATTATTTGGGAGACAATATTTCTTGTCTTATGTCTCTTCATAGTATAACTCATTAGCTAAAAGCATAATTTATGATGAAAATCACCAACGAAGCAACATATTTATGATTGACATTTCGCCCGGAAAGAAGAAAACTGCAGAAAACTACCTTCCGAGTCCAGCGAGATTTTCGTGGCATTTATTTTCTTTTTTTGGAACTGTCTAGAGAATTGTGAAAGGTTTTAATGTGAAAAAAGAGACAGCGATTTCTCCGAAATCAATAAAAGGCGATTTTATCGAAAAGCGCCAACTCATATTTTTTAACATGCTGTGAGTTTTAAATGGCAGGAATAACTTTTGTAGGCAGGATAATTTTTTTATGAAATGGAATTCAATCCTTTTCTTGCTCACAATGACAGATACAGAAAAATTGTAAAATGAAAGTTTGCACATATAATAAGGTTCTACAAAAATACCCTTGGCTCTTTTGTGATATTTTGCAACATTTGCGATAAAAATGATAAATTTCTATTTTTAGGGAAAAAATTCTCGCGCCCTCAAAGATAGCTTACATCGCATAAAACTAATAGGATTTCTTTCATTCACGAAGAGAAACTTTCAAAAAATATAAGAATCAACAATGAAGGCAGTGTTTCACAGAAAATATTTCTTTCTTGTTTTTAAAATTCAAAAAGATATATTTACTGAAAAACTGGACCTTTTTTATTATTTTTTTTTCATATTGCTTGCAGTTTTTGAGAATGCAAGGAATTTAGAGAACTCAAATAATTTACAGAACTCAAAGAATCCAGAAAACTTAAGGAAATCAGAGAGCTTAAAAACTTCAGAGAATTTAAGGAATTCAGAGAATTTAAGGAATTCATAGAATTTTAGGAATTTAAGTTATTTATAATATTCAAGAAATTTCGGAAATTTCGATTATTTAAATTATTCAGGAAATTCAAGGAATACAGAATACTAAAAGAATGCAAGGAATACTGAAAATTAAAGAAATTCCGAATATATAACGAACTAAAAATTTCAGGAATTTACGAATTTCGAAGAGTATAGAAAATTTAAGAAATTGACAGAATTCAAAAAAGTTGAAATATTGCGAGCAGGGATTTAAGGAATTTAGAAAACTCAATACATTCAGACAATTAAGGGAATTTGCAGAACTTAAGTAACATAGAGAATTAAAGGAAATCAGGAAGTTTCAGAAATTAAGTGAATTCCAGTAATTCTAAAAATTTAAACGATTCAGAAAATTCAGAAAATTCAAGTAATCCAGAGAATTCAGATAACTCTGAGCAAAGATGCCAGTAATTCAGATAATTCAAGTAATTTACAGAATTTAAGGAATTCGGAGGGCTTAAGGACTTTAGGTAATTCAGGGAGTTTTGAGAATTTAAGAAATTCAAAGAATTAAAGGAATTCATAGAACTTAAGGAATTCTGTAAATATAGAGAATTCAGAGAATTCAAGTAATTTAGAAAATTCACATAACTTAGAGCAAAGATGGAAGTAATTCAGATAATTCAAGTAATTCAGAGAATTTAAAGAATTCGGAGAGTTCAGGAAATTTAGGTTATTCAGGGAATTTAGAAAATTCTATGCATTCAGTAAATACACAGAATTCAGAGAATTCTAGTAATTCAGAGAATTCGGAGAATTCCAGAAATTTAGAGAAGAGAATTTAGAGGATTAATAGAATGCAGAGAATTTTTAAAATTTAGAGAATTTTGAGAATTTAGAGAATTCAAGTAATGTTGAATATTCAGAGAATCCAAGTAATTTTGAGAATTTTAAGCAAGGATTAACGAAGTTAAGAGAGTTTAAGAAATTCGCAGAACTCTAGTAATTCAGTAAATACAAGGAATCCAGCAGGCTTAGGAAATTTAGAGAATTCAAGGATTTCAGGAAACTAAAGGAAATTAGGAAATTAGCAGAACTCAAGTGATTTAGAAAATGTAAGAAATTCAAGGAGTTTAATAAATTAATCAAATACAAAGAATTCTGAGAATTTGTGAAATTCAGGGAATTCAAAGAATTCCTCAAATTTAAAGAATTCACATAACACCGAGCGAGGAAGCAAGGAATTCAGGTAATTTAGAGAATTCAGAGGATTAAGAAAATTCAAGTGATTTAGAGAATGCAAGTGATTTAGAGATTTCAAGTGATTTAGAGAATTCAATTCTAGAATTCAATTTTAGGAATTCAGAGAATATAGGGAATTAAGATAATCAGTGGAATTCAGAAAATTAAAGAAATTTAGAGAATGCGTTGCTTTCAGAGAAACTAAGAAGTTCGGAAAATCTAAAGAATTAGAAGAAATTAAGGAATTTAGATAATTCGAGCAATTCAAAAATTTCAAAAATATGGAGAATTCCAAGCAAGGATTCAAGGCATTCAGGAAATACGTAGAACTTGAGTAACTTAAAGAATTCAAGGAATTCAGGAAGTTTTGAAAATTTAGAGAATTTAAGGAATTCATAAAATTTAAAGAATTCAATGAATTCGGAGAATTTCATAAATTAAAAGAATTCGAAGAATATCAGGAATTCAAAGAATTAAAGGGATTCAGAGAATATCAGAAATTTATAGAATATCAAAAGTGCAGAAAATTTCAAGAATTCAGAAGATTTCAGGAATGTAGAGAATTTAAGAGATTTAGGAAGTTCAGGTAATTCAAAAAATTTGAGGGATTAGAGAAATCATGGAATTCAAAGAGTTCATAGCATTCAATGAAATAAGAAAATTTAAAAAATCTGAAGAATACAGAGAAATCATGGAATTCAGATAATTTAAGCTTTTTAGAATTTTCAAGGAATTTGTAAATAAATAAAAAACCTTAAAGAATTTGAGAAATTTGGAAAATTCACGGATTTTGATGAATTAAAGAAATTCATAATATCTCAGGAATTTAGGGAATTTAGAAGATTCAAGCATTTCAGTCAATTTAGATAATTTCATGAATTACAGAGCATTTATAGAATTCACGGCACTCAAAGTATTTAGAATATATAAGGATTTCCAGGAATTCATAAAATACAAAATATTAAGAGAATTCAGAAAATTCAAGCAATCCAGTAAATTCATAGTATCTAAAAAATTAAGAGAATTCAAGGTATTTAAACAATTGGAATAATCAACAGCATCTAAGAATATCAGGAAATTCAAGGAACTCAGTGAATTTAAGGAATTGATAGAATTCAGATAATTGCAAGCCAGGATGCAAGGAATTAAAAAAATTCAAAGATTTCAGAGAATGCAGAGAATTCAAGCAATTTAAAGAATTACGTTCAAAGAATTCAGGAAATTTAGAGAATTCAAGGACTTCAGAAAATTTAAGGAATTCAGAAAATTAAAAAAAATTCAGACAATTTAGGGAATTCAGAAAATTCAAGGAATTTAGAGAATTCACATACCTCCGAGCAAAGATGCAAGTTATTCAGATAATTCAAGTCAGTCAGAGAATTCAAGGAATTTGTAGAGTTCAAGGAATAGGTGATT
>JAUELO010028687.1:0-10768 GCA_032357855.1 Amphibolips quercusostensackenii | reverse complement strand
ATTGTTTGAAGATTAAACTATTATGCGGAAATTTTTGTTTTATTGTACAATAATTTTTTTGAGTCAAAAATTTAACTCTATAGTATATAGTCTATTTGTGGCTTGAAAATGATCATTTTGAATAGAAAATTAATTTTTTTGGTTAATAATCCAACTTCTTTATTAAAAACTCATTCCTTGTTGTTGAATATTTATTATTTTAGTTAAAAATATCACTCTTTGGTTAAAGAATTAACTATTTTGTTAAAAATCATTTTTTTATCTTAAAACTCGTGCATTTTGTTAAAAATTTGTCTTTCTTGGCGATAGTTATTATTCTTGGTTGAAAATTAATCGCTTTAACTGAAAATTCACCTACTTTGTGAAAAGTTGAACTATTTTGTTGAAAATTTATTTTCTTGTTTAAAGATTCATAATTTTGGTTTAAAAATTTACCTCATTGTTTGAAGATTTAACTATTATGCGGAAATTTTTGTTTTATTGTACATTAATTTTTTTGAGTCAAAAATTTAACTATATAGTATATAGCCTATTTGTGGTTTGAAAATGATCATTTTTAATAGAAAAATTAATTTTTTTGGTTAATAATTCAACTCCTTTGTTAAAAAATCATTTTTTGTTGTTGAACATTTATTATTTTAGTTGAAAATATCACTCTTTAGTTGAAAAATTAACTATTTTGTTGAAAATTCGTCTTTTTGTTCAAAATAATTTTTTTATCTTAAAACTCATACATTTTATTAAAAATTTGTCTTTCTTGGCGACAGTCATTATTCTTGGTTGAAAATTAATCGTTTTGACTGAAAATTCACCTACTTTTTAAAAAGTTGAACTATTTTTTGAAAATTGATTTGTTTGTTTAAAGATTCATAATTTTAGTTTGAAAATTCACCTTATTGTTTGAAGATTAAACTATTATGCAGAAATTTTTGTTTTACTGTACATTTATTTTTTCAAGTCAAAAATTTAACTGTATAGTTTATTTGTGATTTGAAAATCATCATTTTTAATAGAAAATTAGTTTTTTTGATCAATAATTTGACTCCTTTGTTAAAAAATCATCTTTTGTTGCTGAGCATTCATCATTTTAGTTGAAAATATCACTCTTTGGTTGAAAAATTAACTATTTTGTCGAAAAATTGTCTTTTTTTGGGTCAAAAGTAAATTCTTTAAATAGCAAATGTATCTATTTTATTTAAAGACTTATGATTATAATTTTATCCGAATATAGGAAAATTGGAATTTTCATCGTCCTCTAAAATTCAAAATTTACGCAAATTTTTCTTGATTTAGGAATATTATTTCAGACATAAATAACCCACGTGACTTTTAATAAAAAGTATAACAACTGCCGCTCGACAGACGTTTAAAATTTTATATAAAAATTAGTTTTTGATCTGCTTATTGAGGAAAAACAAAACTTTGAAAAAGAGTTACAGTGCATTTTTATAGCATATGTTTTTTATTTAAAGTTAATAATCATAATGATATGCAACGGTTAAGTTATTTTTATATTTTACGTAAGATTTGTATTGTATCTGGTATAGTTGTACATATAATTCTTTCAGATTGTTACTTCTCCTGAAGCCTTTTACTTAATTATTATCTTTGTCATTTATGTAGTAAAACTTTTATTTTCTACACTTGTAGTTGCTAAAGATAGTATTTTTAAGTGTAATTGCTTCTACGTAATTGCCTGTAAAACAAAAAGTCTCGTATAATTTAAAAGAATAGAGATCGAAGAAAAATATTCAGGGATAAAAAAGTGTAAAAAATTAATTATACTATTCATCTATCTGAGATTTGTCATAGAAAAATTTAAATTTTTTAAAGCTTCCTATAAATTGATTGACATAATTAGTGTGAGTATATGTAAATCAAATTAATGATCTGTATTAGTGGTTATACATTGACACACAACGTTTGAAGTGATACAATATCTAATTACATATACAAATAATTATAAGAAATCAAAAAAATTACACAAATTTTATCAGCAGATTTGACAAAAGTCCTATTTAATTCAATTAAGCCAACTTTTCAAAGCACATTGGATAGACCTTTCTATCAAATTCTATCCACTTAGAAATATATAGTATTTCAATAATCTTTTTTATTTCATTTTGAGATTTCTGGTCAATTATTTATGTTTCTTTGTTTCAAAAAATAAATTTTTACAGATTATAGAAAGCACAATTTTTGAAAATTTGAATAATCAGAAAAATGGTTTAACTTTAACGTTTATTGACAATTTGTATTCCTACTGCAGTGTAAAATTTTTTGTCAAATGTTCATTGAAAAAAAAAAATTTTTTTTAGGAATATTTAAATAATTACACTAAATAACAAGATTTTGTTTACCATTAATTAATAGGACATTTCAGTACGTTTTTTTTATAGAATACGAACCTATAAAAATGTTATAATTTTTCGCGTTTTCAGAAAAACGGCTTTAAATTTTTTGTGTGATATTGAACACTTGATCTTAAATATCTCAGAAAATATTGATACTATAAAAAAGGTTGGTTTCAGAATCATCTTTTTAAAGTTAAATTAAAAATAGTTTAAAAATCGAATCAACACAAATTTCATCTTGAAAAATTACCTTTAGCATTATTTAACTAAAATGATTGTGGTAATTTTGTATTTTAACTACAGTGAAATTTTGAAGCGAAAAAGTACGAAATTCATACTTGAAAATTATCTCTTTCATGCAAAAAATTGTTGTAAAGAAATTTTTCATATAAAAATATTGTTTAGAAAAATTTTTCAACAAATCAACGTCAATAAAAAATATTTTTAGAACGGTTTTTTGACTGCAATGTTTTTCGACAACTTAAAACGTTTTTTTACTACGTCGTCATTGTTTTTTTTTCATCAATAGTACAGCATTATAAGAAAATGTTTTCAGAATTTTTGGAAATTCATAAATAATTATTATTGAAATTAATAAGAAATGAAAATTTTAATTTAAAATAATTGAATTTTCGACAGAAATTGAGATCAGAAAATAAATTTATTTGAGCTTTTAGTGGAAAATATGAAAAGCTTACAATATTGTTTTAATGTAAATTAGGGTCGCTCAACAATTAAAAGTTCAATAGAAATTTTTTTTCTTCTAGTGAAAGAAACAGCAATTTTTTTCAATTAGAAAAAAAATTTAAGCGACATCGGGAAGTTTTTGAAACTTAAAAAAATTTCTTAAAGTTTGAAATTTATTCTGTAGGTGTAACAATCGTAGATTTATTTGTACCTACTCTTTTAGGTGGCACGTAAGAGCATGAAATTAAAAATTATGAAAAAAAATCCTAAAATGAATAAAGAAATTAGTTTTTAATTAAGGAAAAATCAATTTTTTTAATTCGGCTAAATGAACAATTTTTTTAATTGAAAAATCTTTTGCCCAAAACTTATTTAATTTCAATAAAAATAACACATGCTCATTTTATAATTCCAAAACTAATTTTTCCTACTTATAATTTTCATGAATTTGGACACCTTTGTCATTTTCAAACTGTTAATATCAAACACAATAATTGTTTGTGAACAGAATACAATCATATCTTGTTATTTTAATTTAGAGTTAATCATATTCATGTGACAAAATGTTCAACTTTTTAAAAATCAATTTTAATCTAGCCAAATCCAAGAAAGTAATTTTTTCTTTTTTAAAAAAAGATTTTCTGTATTTAGCAAAAATATTTTATATTATTTTTTAATTTTATATGCATTTTGTTGACTATACACAAAAATAATTACAGGGTAGTCATTTTAATAAAAAAAAAAAAAGAAATCTCGGTCAGTTTCCGGATCACGAAAATTTTTCACGATCATTGAGATTTAGTATCAAAACTGCACTACAAATTAAAATAATAGCATTTAAACTCTCTTGAATTTTAAGCCTTAGTAATTAAAAATAATGAATTTCTGAATTCATACGCTCCATAACTTACACATATAAAATGGAAGCTTTTAACACTTTTTACTTGATATATTTTAAAATTAAATGCCTCTCAACTGGAAAATTAAAATTTTTTTACTTTTATAAATTATGCAGTTGAAAGATTTAAAAAATATAAATTCACGCTATCATTTTACATGCTCTAAATTAAGAAATAAATCAATAAGTAAATAAGTTTTAAAATTTATATTATGCTACGCAAATTTAAGTAAGAAGCATTAGAAATTGAAAGATTACAAACGTTTTTTAAATTAAACCCTTTTTGAAATTCGAAGTTAAATTAATTTAATTTTGAGTCATAAAAAATTAGTAACGTTCTGACTCTTATCTATAATTTTTTGTTTGCTTTTAACTATTTCTAAATATACTCTTAAAATTTTCTTTGAAATATAAAAACCACTTTACATTTATCCAGAAATATTCAGAAAATTTCATATTATCTTGAAACCTTTTAAAATTCTTAAACATAGCTTCAAAATTTTAATCCAAAATCTTCAAAAACCTACATATTATTTTACCATTTATTATCTTGCCAAATTTTAAATTATTTTTAAAATTTTTTCAAAACTTTTAAATCACATTCAAAATGATTCGGATTTGGCCTAAATATTTTAATTAATCCTGCAAAATTAAAAAACTTACTTAAAAATTTTTCAGATTTTTTTCACACATTTGAGAATCTTTTGAAATCTTTTTCAATATTTTCGCAAAACTAATTTTTAAAAATTTTTAATTATTTTTATTTTTCTAGATATCTAAATAAAATATTTACCATTTTTTTTACCTTTTTTAATATTTAAGAAGCTTCGAAATTTTTTGTTCGCAATCTACAAAAATCTTCATTTTGTATTACATTTTTTGAAATCTTTTGAAGTTTATAATAATTTTTTAATCTTTTCAAAGCTTTTGAATATTATTCAACCTAATGCACTTTTTTTTAAGTATTACTTGTTTAATTATTACTTATTCCTTAAAATTTGTTACAATTTTTATTTAATATTCTGCTAAAATTAATTTTTCAAAGTGAAAAATCATAAAAAAATTTCACAGGAATCTTGAGAACATCTTATTTATTATTTTTAAACCTTTCAAAATCCTTGAAAAACTTACAAATTTTTATTGAAAATTTATAAAATCTATATTTTGTTTTAAATCTTTCGAAATCTTTTCAAGATTATAAGTAAGTTTAAATCTTTTCAAAATTTGTAAATATTTGCTCAACTTCCTCACATTTTTTCTGAATCAATCATTGTTTAACTATTATATACATCAAAATTTAAACATTTAAGAACAATAAAAATTCTTTAAAATAGGACAATTATAGTTAACATTGCAACTTTCAAAGCTTAAGTTTAGCTCTCTGAAATATTCATGATTCAAGACTTGCTGTTTTAAACAATTTGTTCTCAAACATTGCTAACTACTGAAAAATTGTTTTTTTTCTTAGTTACAAATTTTTAAATTGAACGAGTGAAAATGGGATATTTCTTGCTAAAACAACGTTTACAATTTAATAAAAGCGTTGAATTCGTATACGTAGTTTACAAAGTTTCAAATAGAAGTTAAATTTATTTAACTACTAAGGCTTTCGAATTAAAACAGTTTAATTTTCAACGTTAAAACCTGTAAATTGTTTAACTTAAGCAGATTTAAAATCGTCCTGTTAAATTAAGAATTTATTGTTTAATTCAAAATACTTGAATTACAGCTTGATTTTATAAACCGTTCATTAATTTATGTTTACTAAGGCATCCAATATAAATTTTTAATATTTTTATTTCTTGATATTTAAATCTATTCAATCGGGAACATTCTAACATTCACATTGTTTATGTATTGAAGCTTTATATTATATAGAAATAAAATTGTTTTTATAACTTCAAAAAATTGGTTTATTCACAAAATTGAAATTCCCACCGCCAAAAGCTCACCGACGTTTTTATAGTTTTATAAGTGATATGATTTTTGTGTTAGTCAAAAGTCTGTAATTTATCAAAGTTCACTATTACTATATACATTCGGATAATTAGGATTAACGATATGCAGCAATGTTTTGAATTTTTGAAATATTATTGAGTCTTAAAATAATTACATCTCAAAATAAAATCTTGAAAAAACAAAATTATCTTGTCCATTTTTGGTTTTATTTTCAGATAAAATCAACATTTAAGAACCATTAAGCAAGTTTTGTTGCAAAAATGTAAACAAATAATCAATTTTCCAGAAAATAAATTTTTAGAAATACTAAAATTCGCTTTAAACCTTAAAAATAAAAATATTATTTTACAAATCTTATAAATCACAGTTTTTTCAGTGCAAAGATGTCCTATTTTTTTTATGACGAACGGAAGGTAGATAACGAAAAAATAACGTCACGAAACTAAACCGTGAGTTTAGTCATTTTTAAAATTGCTGCTTTATATTTATGTGCATCTTTCCGATAAAATCTTGTATAAAATAAAACTACATACGTCTAAAAAACGTATGCGTACTAAAAAATGTTCTTTAATGACTATCAGCTGTATACAAAGTATAAGTAATCTTTTTGTTATTTTTACGATATACGATGCATGAGGTTTTAAAGATAAAAAAATATGACCTTATGTTTAAAAAATTTCTAATCTCTCCTGCAATTAAAAATTTGATCATTCTTAAAATTGTTGCGTTAGAGTATTGTGGAAAAATTCTAACTATATAAATCGGTCTTGCTTTAAGGTAGAGAGATGAACGATCTTTTTTTAAGACCAAACATGGGCCTAAATCTATCTTAAAGTTTATTTTTACAAGCTGAAGAACTTTAACTTTAACAACCAAAAAAAGTATCAAATTTTTCTTATTAGAAAAAATACTGTCACGTTTTATATTTCACATAAGATTTTTATTTCACCTGTTGTAGTCGTGCATATAATTATCAAACATTATTTTTCGAAACAGATCTTAACTTGATTATTAGTTTCATCATTTGTGAAATACTATTTATTATTATAGACACGAGTAGTCCTTAAATTAACCGTCAAAGATATTTGCTTTTGTGAACTTGTCTGTAAAATACAAATTTTCGTTGAATATAAATTATTAGAGAGAAAAAAAGAGAGAGAGAGACAAAAGTTTATGAATATGATTTCTGTGTATATGATTAAATTATAATTTTCGTAAATCTTTATAGAACTTGATAACTGCATTAAACAAGTATCATATTATATTTACTAGAATCAAAAGTTGCATTTTTTAAATCGTATATAAACCCTGCTGTTTTACATCCAAACTTTCCGTAGCCGGGATGGACGCATTGAACTATTTTAAGTTTTTATTTTCACAAAAGATTTAATTCCGCACACAAAAATATGTTTTATTAAACTTTCTTTTTTAATGCAGAATGTAATTCGATTGCAGTAACTTTGTGCACTTGTAAGTGAAATCGGAAAACTTAATTTAAATTCTATTTGATCATATTGCTGCAAATTTAGTATAGGTTGAGTTTTATATGCATCTAATATTATTAATTAATGACAAAGAAAGTTCATTCATTAAATGAGGTGTTATCATACTCACGCATAATAAATAATAAAATAAAATAAAAATAATTTTTTGCTGAAGTCATATTTTTTGTTTGAAGATTCAATTTTTGTAGAGAACATTCGTTTCTTGGCTTGAAGGTTCAACAATTTAGATTAAATTTTCTTACTTAAGTGAAAAATCTTTATTTTTTAAAAATTCGTCTTTATGGTTGTAAAATGATTTTTTTTGGTATAAATTTCATCTTTTTCAATCGAAATATAAACTACGACACTTTTTGTTAAGAATTTAACTTTTTAGTTTAAAAATTTAAGTATTATGTTAAAAATTTAATTATTTTGTTTAAAATTCAAGTATTTTGTTAAAAAGCCATCTTTTGTCGTAGAAAAAACATTTTTTTGTTTTAAATAAATTAATCAATTTGAAAATTGTAAATTTCCATCTGAAATACTTTTTTATTCCGTGTATAAAAGATTCAAAGTAAAAAGTATTAAAAGATTAAAACGCTGGTATATGAAGTTCTCGGACACCCTGCCTAATTTCCTTAGCAATAACTAGTGAAACATTTTTGTAAACTAAAAATTGCATACAGTAAGAAGGGGGGCGGGGGAAGCGTAGAAATATTTTGTTACAGTTTGTTACAAGAGAAAGGGGGAGGTCTCGAAGAGGGCCTATGATCCGTTACGTAATTTAAGTACGGCCTCTAAACAAGAATTTCAAAATTAATTGAAAGCGCGACTTCAGTAAAGAAGGAGATTTTCGTAAAACAAGTTCATACATTTTTTAAGCTTTGGAACCTTGTATATTTATGTATTTTAATTAATTTCTTTATTTTCTGTATGTTTTCACCTTGAAAACGGCATTTGAGGTATTCTCATTGTCATTAATTATGTATATTCTCAAAAATGGAATGAATGCGTAGAAAGACTCCCTTATACCATTTTCAGTAACCCCCTTCATAGCTCTATGGTCGATAAATGTTACCGTACAAATAATATACAGATCTTTGACCTATGAAATTAAATTGCTGTATGAAAAGTTAGTTATTATTATTTTGAAGTAGAAAATAGTAACAGTGTACATATTTTATTTTCTTCAGAAAGTCAGTAAAAACAAAGAATATAGAGATTCGGCCCATCTGCGTCCGAATTACGGACAGTGAGGCACTATTTTGCTTCAGAAAAAATCTCCACTAATTATTATACATTTCCACATCTTCATCATATTGTTTTATGTAAACACTGACTATCGCGTATGTCTTTTGAAAGACTAATCGGATCGGATCGGATTGTGCTTTGGAACACGCTTTTAGGGACCAAAAAGAAAGATCGAGTTTGTTATCCAGATATTTTTGGTGAAAATTTAAAAAGTGAGATTTTTTATTTAAACTTTAGTTACGTAATTTGGAGAAGTTATATTTTAATTTTTACGTTAATACATATAGAATTTCAAAAAAGGGAATAGCACATATTCATTTACAGATAAGGGAAGATGAATAAGCTTGAATAGAAAAGAGGGTATTGAAAAACAAAAAGGAGAAGTTTTATTTTTTATATTTGAATTAGAGAAATTTCACTAAGAATCAGTGGCACACTTTCAAAAACTTTTATCAATATAAACCTGCTAAAGATCATAAACATTTTTAACATTATGTTTACAAGAAATAAATAAAAAAAGATTGCAGTTTTTGGTCTTACTAATTAAAATTTTTAAAAATGTCATGTCATGGATTCTCGAAGAAATTCTAATATATTATATTTAACAAGTGTAATCTCCCTGTTTTCATTCATTAATAATATATTAATGTTTTTTGAAAGCTAGGAATGGATGATTCGAAAAAATATTCTAGCAATACTCATACCTAAAATAAGATTTTTATTTTATGTGACGTAGACGTGCAAAACATTCCTTAAAGTTTTAATTTAAAATTATTAAAAATCATTGAATTGTTCCAAGGATTCATCAACATAATCTACACATCATCATATGACTGCATAGCGCACGAATTCTATTTAAAATTTCCAAAATTTTGATATTATTTAAAATACATACTCAATATTATAAACAAAGTGTATATGTTTAAAGAAAACATTTGTGTCAAGCTTACCTAATTTCGGTGACCCTAGCTGCCTTATCCAGGTTTCCCTGGGCTCAATGATAATATCGATACAAATTTCACCGAATTTCGGTGTACCTAGACGCGGCCCAATTATAGCACTCATTATGCTACGTTGTAACAAATAGCTCTCTAATCTACAAGTATGCTCGACCTGCACCTCCCTGCCCTCTTTTACGCGCTTGGCTGTCTATCGATCTTTTTGTCAGTAATAAATGAACTACCAAGATACGCGAAATTATCAATTTGTTCTATCCTCTCATCATCTAAGGCAATGTTGCATAATGTTTTTTTTACACTTTCCTTCAAATACCATACTTTTTATTTTATTTACGGTTATTTTAAGGACCATGTTCTTCGTGCTAGTATTTATTTTGCCCAACATCATCTATAAGATTTTGTTTAGCTCTGTTCAGCTTGTCGAGCAGGACTATTCCTAAACATTTATCCATGAATATAGTTAACAGACAAAAGGACATAACTCATCCTTGCTTACACTTTGCCTGACATAGAACCAGTCGCTCAGTTGTCCATTTACGTTCACACTCGCTCTTCCACCTGCATATATTGCTGTTTTTAGGAACCATCCATTGACTCCATACTCTTTCAGAACTTCTCAAAGTTTACATCTATCCACCCCATTAAACGCATTTTCTAGGTCAACATATGCAGTAAACTTTTCTGTTTACCCTTCAAACTCTTTCTAGTGATCTTTCTCAAGCTAAATGTGTGTTCCGCGCAAGATTTCTCTGGCAATAATCCTAAATAGACCACTCAGACCTATTCTCCTGACATTTCCATTACCCTGTGAATAAGAATTTTTGAATATATTTTGCTTATAAAACTTAGTGGGCTGATACCCCTGTGATAATTGCAGTCGCTTTTATCTCCCTTTCCTTTGGATATAGACGATAATTGCCTTTTTCCAGTCATCTGGACATTTTCCTATCTCGATACATAAATATATCAACTTGCACAACATGTGGGGTATATTTTTCCTACCGTACTGAAACATTCCAGCTTCAATGTTTTCACATAAGCAACTTCACCATTTTTTAAGTTTTTTATTTTATCCCTAATCTTAAAGAAGAAAGTTCCTTTAACCGGGTTTTCTCACGTGTATTTTATTTCCTATATTTCATGTCGCAGTTGTGCTACTTCATAGCTTTACCTTAC
>JAUELO010028668.1:0-10769 GCA_032357855.1 Amphibolips quercusostensackenii | reverse complement strand
GATTTTTATAAAGGTTTTAATCGCAATGCCTTTCTGCCTTATTCGTTTTTTTATTAGGTTTACTGCTTCGCTTAAAACTGTCTCTGTCGAGTAATCAGTCCTATAGGCGTGTTGCTTCTTGTAAAGTGTCCTACTCAATAAGGCCTTGTCGCGGATGAATTATACAACAGTTTTTTAAATGTTCTTAGTAAAAAAGATGTAAGGCTAATAGGACACAAATCTTTGAATGAAGTATAACCAATCCTGCCTGCCTTCGGAATGATGACTACTCTTGCACCTCTTGATGCCGTCGGAACATATCCCAGCGTTAGGCTAACCATAGAAAGTATCACGAACGGTCCTATGATGATCTTTACAGCCCTCTGTGAGAAAACCAGATATATGGCATCCGGACTAGGAGACTGGTAAGGGTTGAAAGACTTCAGGGCCTAGCTGACCCTGGAGAAAGTAACAATCTCGTTAGTTAGCCATCGTTTCAGACCCAGATGGTCTACAGGCGGCTTTGGTTGCCTCAGAGATGTCACCTTCTTTTTTCCAGACCTTATAAAGATCAAAAAATGTTCCTTTATCAGGCAAGCCAGGGTCTCCTCGTCCAAGGCTAAGTATCCCCGCCGAGCAGTTTTGAGCTGCCGAAAATAGCACCCGGCTTTCAAGAGAGCAGCTTGTCTAGTCTAGATGCCTCTGCTCCTTTCTCGATGTCTGCGCAAAGTTGGTCCAGCTTTCTTGCTTCGCCTTACGTGTTGAACCCTTGCATTCATCCTTTATCATCGTAAATGATTTTCATAGTTTATCCGCTTTGCCAGTACTGGCACGTCTAAACCTTTCTCTGGTTTTCCTGAAAAGTTCTTTAAGTTTTCCGTTCCATCAGTCTGTCTTTCTAGCCTTTTGGACTCTTGTGGGTCGATAATTACTTTCATAAGTAGATTTAATGGCCTCTGTGAAAATCTCGGCTGTCATCTCTAGAGTGTTAACGTCTATGATTGACATAGGCACCTTCGAAAGTGCACCCCTGAGTTCCATGGAAACTATTTCCAGTCCGTTCGTCTTAAATTTCTGGCCCACTCAAGGCTCGTGGATACGATGGATTCTAACTCGAACCCTATCTGTGCATGATCAGAAACAGTGGGTTCGTCTAAGACTCTCCACTTCCTGACATTGTCTCTAAAACTAGCGTTACAGAGAATCATGTCGATGAGTTCCATCCTGACCAAGTTCCAGAACGTCGGGCTACTCCCCGTGTTTAGAATATCTAAATCAGTAGTGATCAGGTATTCCAATAGATCATAATCTCTCAAGTTTATGTCCGTGCTGCTTCACAAAGTGAGGTGGGAATCAGCATCACACTTCAGCAGAAGATACAGACCCGTCACTTTGCAGTAATCCACCAGTGTACCTACATCCACTGGTGGGCTGGTATCCTGATGGGTTGGAATGTGCCTTTAGCTTCCGTGGGAGCTGAGAACACAGTCCTTCTTCTTCTTTTTTGCTGTTTTTGTGTTTTTTATGTTTGTTTTTGCATGTTTTCCAGTTTGCTCCCACGAGAAGCTCGATAACTAAAAAGACCGACTCTGCAGAACCCCGCAGCGTCTTGATTCCAAAACTGAATATCGGTCCGGAAGGGACCTCGACCCAGGGTTCCAGAAAGCCCATGTTAGCTAGGATGTTTCACCCGCTTATAGGGATCCTTTCATCCATATTTATACACATGCAGACCTCGGTCTGTTTGACCCTCTTGTCCCACACGCTTAAGCCTACCCAAATAGGTAGGGGACCTATAAATTATATCCGATTTAAAATTCGATATTGTAATATCCCTGATATTCTTTAATATTTATTTTTTAATATTTGAAAGAAAAAATTAATTTTCATATAATACGATTCTTTGATGTTTATTGCTCACTACCTTAACAATAACACCAGCGTATTACAAGGATTATTGGATTTTCTCTGACATACAAGAATCCTCGTTTTGTGTTGGCGGAATATGATTCATTTAATTAAAATTACGTATTATTTATTAACTAGAAAAAGGTCACGAATTTTGATAGAGATCTTCTTATTTTGCTCAAATCTAAATTAGTTTAAATTAGTTTTAGATAAATTTTTAATCAACATAGTATTTTGAACCCAATAGTTGAACTTTCAAGCAAAAATGAAGATTTTTAAGCAAAATAGCTCATTTTTCTTACCAAATAATTGAATTATAATATAAAAAGATAAACTGTCAACCAAATGGTTGCGTTAAAAAAAAATTATGTTTCAGCCAAAAAGAGTTCTAATAAACCACATATTTGATTTGTTAAGTCCAAAAAACGATTTTTTGGGAAGACAGTTTCATTTTCAATAAAAAAGGCAACTTTTTTCCAAGCAGACGGATTTTAAATGAAACAGTTAAATTTTTTAACAAGAAAAGATTACTTTTTCACAAAATAGATTAATCTCCACCAATGCAATTCAATTTTCAATTAAATAGTTTAATTTTTATACTAAAAGATGTATTTTCAGACAAATAGTTAAATTTGCAACTGAAAAGATTAATTTTGAATCAAATCATTGACTTTTTAAATACAGAAGATAAATTTTTAACCAAAAATAGAATAATTAAACTCTTAATCAATAAAATTAATTAAAATTTCAGAATTTTAAATAAGAATCAAGTCCAAATTCAAAATAATATTTAACGTCCAATACTCAAGTTAATGTATAGAATTCCTGAAAATAAAAACAAGATTCCAACGACCAAATTTGGACAGCCAACCTAAAATGTTTTTATTACAATTGAAAAGAGAAAAGAAAAAGAAAAAAAAAAGTAAAAAAAAAGAAAAAGCTAATTTTTTTCCTCTTTTTTACTTTTTGTTCTTTCTTTTTCTTTTCTCTTTTCAATTACAATAGGAAAAATTTAGATTGGTTGTCAAAATTTGGTCTTTGCACTCTTGTTTTTATTTTCAGGAATTCTATACAAAAAATTTATTTTTAATCAACGCAGTTAAATTTTCAACCACAAGAGTAAATTCTCAACTATAATAATTTACCTTCAACATATAAAAAAGAGGAAATAATTTTGAACCAAATTGTTAAATTTTAGGGCCAAAGAAGCGAATTCTCTACAAAATATTTAAATTTTTAAGCAAAAAGGTTTTTTTTTCACTAAAGAGTTGAATTTTTCATCAAAATAATAGAATTTTCAATCCGAAAAGACAAATTGCCAAAAAAACAGTTGAATTTTACAAAGAAGAAGACTTTTCTACAAAATAGATGCACTTTATACATAAGAATATGATTTTCCACAAAAAAGTTAACCTTGAATTAAAAATGATAAATTTCGAACGAAATAATTACAATTTTAATCAAGGAAATGAATTTTTGACTAATGAAACTAATTTTTAACTAAGAAGTTTAAGTTTTTACTTAGCAATTGAATTTTCGATTAGGAGGATTAGTTTTCAACAAAAAAAAACGAATTTTTAACAAGATAAATCAATTTTTAAATCAATAGTATAATTTCCTAGTAAAAATAATAAATTTTCACCAAAAAAAAAAAGGTTTAATATTTTATAAAAAAAAAGGTTTAAAAGGAAAAACGAAAAATTTTCAACAAAAACATTAAAATTGGAACCAAAAAAGATAAGTTCCTAATATAAAATTTAATATTTAAATTGTCAACTAAAAATAATCAATTTTTAACTGAAAACGATCAATGTTTAACAAAAAATAAAATTGATAAATTTTAAGTTACAACACATTTTCAACTAGAAATGATTGGTTTGCAACAAAACATGAAATAGTTCAATTTTTATTTAGAAAAATTCACCTTTATTTAAAAAATAAATTATTCACAAAATAGTTCAATTTTCAATTGAAAAATATGAATTCACAGCAAAAAATGTACTAGATTAATTTTTTACTGTAAAAATGGTTGATTTTGCGCAAAGAAATTGAATAGTTAAATTTGCAGTTGAGGAACAGAATTTAAAAAAAAACGAATTTTCAACTAGGTAACCAACCAAAAAAGATGCATTTTTTATAAAATTTAGCAACAGTTTAATTTTTCCAAAACATATTTTTTTTATTTTTGGTGATTGATCTCTCCCAATTTGTCCGTTTTCCGGAAAAAGCTCAGTTTTCGAAAAATGTAAAAAAAGTACTTGTTATTATCTTTTTGTAAATAATCTTTTGAAGAATGTTCAAGGAATAATTTACATGCAATAACTTTTTATTTTGATGTCCCTCACTCCCTTGTATTGGGCCCAAAAAATAACCCAAAACATTTAAAATATCATTTTTATGTAAAATTTTTGCTAAAGACGATATTTTTTTTTATTTTTTTTTAAAATAAATAGTTTTTATTTAATTAATTACGAGAGTTTGAGCATATCCTGAGACAAATTCTATTTGTTTTAATAATTTTTTTTATGTTAATCGTAAAAAGGTTTTCCCCCCCTAAAAATAATTGATATTTTTCTAAAAATTTTTATTTGTTCAAACAAATTTTTCATCCTGTAAATAGTAAAAACTTAATTTTTTTAAAATTATTGTTGCAGGTAATGGATGTTCAGAGTTATAATCTTTGTAAAAGACATTTTCCAATTATTTAAACAATTATAAATACTAGTTTTTTTAATAAAGATATTTTTAAAGTTATTTAAAAAGATTATCAATGTTTAAACAATTAGGGTATAAGTTCTGAAATAAAAAAATACTGAATAATATCACTCTCTGCACTTATTAACTAACGGCAAAAAACCTTCCTCCCGGCCAGTTAAAGCATTATCTAGATTTTCCTCAAATCTCCTACTTTCATTACTCACGAATCCCACACCTTACTTTCTCAATTTCTTCACTTCTTTTACTCCTTCCTCCTTAACATTTCAACTTCTCACATTTTTTTACATCCCACACTTCTACTTTCTACTTTTACACTTTTCTGACTTTCCTTTCTCTATTTCCCTTCACCTCACAACCCATACTTCCAATCCCATCACTTTCCTCACTTCTCCCTTCTCTACTTCTCCTAATTCTATTTCTATACTTCTTCTACCCTCCCTTCCTTAAATTCTCCCACACGTACTATTCCTCACTTTAACTTCCCTACATTCATTTCCCACGCATCTCACCACCAAAGATTCTCACCCCCTTCACTTCTCTTCCTTGTCCCTTTTCTGCATCCCAACCCCTACCATTCTTCACATTTCTCACTTCTACTTTATATCTACTTAAATTTTTGATTTATTTTTTCCCTACGTCCCCTTTTCTCACATCGTTTACTTAGACTCATTTTTCCTTCTTCTCAGACCCTTACATCCCACACTTACAATCTTATTACTTCCTTTACTTCTCCATCCTCTATTTTTCTTAATTCCACTTCCATATTTCTCTTTCTCACTCTATCCTCACTTCTTTCTTGCCTACTTTCCCTCTACTTAAATCACCTACTTTCACTCACCAGGCATCTAACGTATCCCACTCTCTTCTTTTCTCACTATCTTTATTTTTGTTATTCCTTCTTCCTCTAGATTCTAACCTCTTACATTCTTTACATGCCACACTTCTCTTACTTTCTACTTCTACACTTTCCTTACTTTTCTTTTTTTACTTTTATTTTCTATACTTTTCTTTTCCTTATATCTCTTATTAACGATTTCTTCTCCGATTTCCTAACCTCTGACACCACACACTTCTAATCCCATCACTTTTCTTACTATTTCTTCCTCTACTTTTTCTTATTTAATTCCAATACTTTTACTTCCCTCCCTTCCCTTA
The DNA here is from genome assembly GCA_032357855.1 of Amphibolips quercusostensackenii. Classification (NCBI taxonomy): domain Eukaryota; kingdom Metazoa; phylum Arthropoda; class Insecta; order Hymenoptera; family Cynipidae; genus Amphibolips; species Amphibolips quercusostensackenii. The sequence goes on along the minus strand of JAUELO010028668.1, from coordinate 5,009 downwards.
CTTCTCTCGCACCTGATATCCTTCACTTCAACTACCCTAAATTTATTATCCATGCATCCAACTACCGAAAATTCTCACCCCCTTCACTTCTTTCCTTTTTTTTTACATCTCTACCCTTGACATTCTTTACATCTCTCACTTATCATACTTCATATCCCCTAATTTCCTTATTTATCCTTTCCCTACGTCCCTTTTCCTCACATCCCATACTTAGACTTATTTTTCCTACTTCCCAGACCCTCACATTCCACTCGTACAATCTCATTACTTCCCTTACTTTTCCATCCTCTACTTTTTCTATTTCCTCTTCCATACTTCTCCTTTCCACTTTTCCCTCACTTCTTTCTTGTCCACTTGCTCTCTACTTAAATCACCTACTTTCATTTACCAGGCATCTAACGTATCCCACTTTCTTCTTTTCTCACCCTCTCTACTTTTTTTAATCCTTCTCCCTCTACATTCCAACTCATCACATTCTTCACATGCCACGCTTCTCCTACTTTCCACTTCCACACTTTCCTTAATTTTCTTTTTTTCTTTTTATTTTCTATACTTTCCTTTTCCTTACATCTCTTATTAACGATTTCTTCTCATATATCCTAGCCTTTTACACCACATACTTCTAATCCCATCACTTTCCTTACTTCTTCTTCCTCTACTTCTTCTTATTTGATTCCAATACTTTTCCTTCCCTCCCTTCCCTTACTTCTCTCGCACCTAATATTCTTCACTTCAACTACCCTACATTTATTATCTATGCATCTCACCACCGAAGATTCTCACCCATTTTACTTCTCTTCCTTTTTCTTTTTTCACACCCTAACCCCTAACATTCTTCACATCTCTCACTTCTCATACTTTACATCCCCTTAATTTCCTTATTTATCCTTTTCCTACGTCCTCTTCTCTCACATCCCTCACTTAGACTCATTTCTCCTACTTCCTAGACTCTCACATCCCGCACTTACGATTTCATTATTCTCCTTACTTCTCCATCATCTACTTTTTCTAATTTTACTACCAAACTTATCCTTTTCACTCTTTTCTCACTTTTTCCTCGTCTACTTTCCCTCTTCTAAAATCACCTACTTACATGCACCACGCATCTAACTTATCCTACTCTCTTACTTTCTCACTTTCTTTACTTATTTCATTTCTTCTTTTTCTGCATACCAACCCCTCACATTCTTTACATCCCAAACTTCTCCTACTTTCCACTTCCACACTTTCCTCACTTTCCTTTCTCTACTTTTCCTTCTTAATATGTTCCTTCCTCTCACATCCCTTATTAACGATTTCTTCTCCTATTTACCAAACTGTTACACCACAGACTTCCAATCCCATCACTTCCCTTACTTCTTCTTCCTCTACTTCTTCTTATATGATTCCAATTCTTTTCCTTCCCTCACTTTTCTCACTTCTCCAACATCTACTTTTCCTCTCTTTAATTCCACTAATTTTATTCCCCATGCATTACAACCCCCTACTTTCTCACCCCCTTGACTTCTTTTTCATCTTCCTGCTGTACATGTTAATCCCTCACATTCTTAACATTACTTACTTCTATGTTCTACTACCTCACTTTCCTTTCTTTTCCTTTTCTAACTTCTCCTTTCTCTATTTTACTACCTCTAACGTTCCTTTGTTACAATAACTTCTTCTATTTTCCAACCCCTCACATCATACACTCTTAATCCCATTACCCCCCTTATTTCTCCGTCCTCAACTTCCCCCAATTTCACTCCCATACTTCTCTGACCTCTTCTTCCCTCCCTCCCTTTAATTGTCCCTTATTTATATAATTGACATTTGTAAGAATAATACAGATCCATATAAAGCGTTTTTCTCATGTATTGTTACATAAATTGTTTAAAAAATTTATTAAAGTTTTCAGCAATTTTTTCTAAGAATAGAGTTAGAAAGATGACATTTTTCAGAAAAATTTTCAATTTTTGTCCAATTTTTAATTAGAGTAAAGTAAGAAATTTATTAAAGTTAAAAAATTCTTTGCTTAAACAATCTATTATCATTTTTAATAATATTCAACTTCGATAAATTTAAAAAGTTGCGGTTTTTCCTGAAATTTTAAACTTTTCACACACTTTTTACTTAGGAAAGTGATACATAATGCAAATTAAGAAACATAGTTGTTTAATCAATTTATTATTGTTTTTAACTATCTCCTTTTGCAAATCGCTCAAAGCTGTGGGTTTTTCTTTGAATATAATTTTTTAACAATACTGAAATTTTTGAAATTTTTAAAATTTTAAGCTTTTCTTTGACTTTTTAGTTAGGAACAAATAATAAATATTAGTATTTATTCAAACAAAAAGGCTTTCAGTAATTTTTATTTTAAATTGAAAACAGTTAAATTCATCCAAAATCGATAAAAGGGAAAAAAATTCAACTAAATTTCTGAATTTCCATGCCAAAAAGAAACGGAGAATTTTTGAAAAAAAGGGAAAGAGCGGAATAGCGGAAAGAGTGATTAGTCTAGAATATCAATAAAATAGGTACATTTTCAAACAAAAAAATAAATTTTGAATTAAGGTGATTTATTTTTTACAAACTAGTTTCATTTTTAAGCAAGTAGTTGAAATTTCAACAAACAAAAAAAAAGATAAAATCTCAAAGAAAAAATGTAATATTTTAAATTGAAACATGAAACGATTTTTATTTAAAATTAAAAACAGTTAAATTCATCTAAAATCGACAAAGAAATATAAATTTTAACTAATTATTAAATTTAACACCAAAAAGACAAATTTTCTACGAAAAATTAAATTTGAAACAATGTAGTAACATTTTTGATCAAAAAGAATAAATTTAAACTAGAATTATAAATTTTTAACTTAGGAAATGAATTTTTAACAAAAAATGTAATAGTTGATATTCAAGCAAAAAGATTTAAATTTTGAAGCAAGAACAGTCGAATGCCTTAAAAAAAGACTAAATTAAAAAAAATAGTAAATTTCTTAACCAATAAAGATTTTACAGTTGAGAAAGAAAAATTGCCACCTAATTGTGAAGCTTTCAAAAAAGAAGAAAAATTTTTAACTCAAAAAGAAAAATTGTAAACAAAATAGGCACATTTTTAACCAAAAAAATAAATTTTTAGCATAATTGGTAAATTTTTGAGAAAAAAGATTGATTTTTAATAAAATAGTTTAATTTTTAGCCAAGTAGTTGAATTTTTAATTAAAAACAATGATTAAATCTTAACGAAAAATGTAACAGTTGATATTTAATCTGCAAAAGATTTAAATATCAAATTAAAATCAGTTGAGTTTATCTAAAATCGACGAAAGAAAACAATTTATTATTTAACTAATGAATTTTCAAAACAAAAAGATCAATTTTCTGCAGAAAAGTTAAATTATGCGCCCAAAATTATACATTTTTAACAAATAAATTACGAATTTTAATCAAGAATGTTATGTTCTATAAAAATCGGTACTTTTTCAATTAAAGAGATGAATTTTCAACTCAAATGAACTTTAAAAGAAATTAATCGTTAACAAAGTAGTTCAACTTTGAGCCAAATATTTAAATTTCTGATGTCAAAAATGTTTCTCTCATTTTACGCTCAAAATGCCTGTTTACGATTTTTTTCAAATAATTTAAAAGGTAATCGGATAAATATATTTTAGTTGTCGTTTAAGAATAAAATTTTGTAAATCAAAAATAATATGCTAAAATGCGTATTTAAAAAATGTTTTTTTTCAAATGTTGTTATCTTCGTAGAAAATCGTTCTCGAACTTTTCTTTTTTAGACTATAATATTTTTTTAGTTGCAATTAAAAAAAAAATTTTGAACATCGAAGAACTTTCAACCGATAAGAATACATCAAAATATAAATTTAAACGTCTAGGGGAAAAACAATAGAAGAAATAGGTTCTTCAAATAGTCAGGACTCCATTTTTCTAATTATTTCTTTTTAGCTTACTTAGAAAAATAATTTGAATAACTGAGGGTTATGGGGCACTTTTGCTCAACATTTAGAAAATATGCACTTATGCCGCTTTTTAATTGGGTCATTATTTAAAATTTAATTAATTGATAAATGTTGCGTTTCAGCCAGCGTACCCCACACACTGGGGTACGGTGACCGTCATACTACTGCCGTTTAGTTAAACGATATGAACATTGTAAAATGTAAATTACATAATATAAAAATTATGGAAAGTGTAATGTACCAAAGGAAAATTACTTCAGACATATTCAATACTAATTTCAGATTTCTTATTATTTAAAGTAAAGTATGTGGCAAAAGCAGTTATACCCTTTTATTCTCTGCAGGAATACATGAGAGCGCCTCTTCGCGGCCTCATGCCCGTATATGACTGCGCAAGATTGAACTGATTTAAATATATTTAAAACGTTTATAGATACAAATCATGAAACCAGAAGCTTAGGAAAATACTTGACCTATAAAAACATAAGTTTTTCATGCTTAAACCTTTAAATGACACATGGGGTAAATTTACCCCAGGCCATTTTTGATCGCGTATACTTCGGTAGTCCCATGAAAAATCATGCTTATGGCTCCATCTTTACTTAGTTTAAACTTTATAGCTTATGTTTAAGCATTTGCCGTGGGTCAGTCTTACGTCATCTGCGTAGGAGAGCAGAGTGAACTCAGCCTGGGGTAAAATTCGCCCCACTGTGTCAGTTACGTCGACTTGACTATGAAAAAAGTGAATTTTCTTACAACGTTTTTGCTGATTTAAGTTCAACACAAGTGGTAAGTACTGTGATATAAGCAATAATAATTAAAAAAAATATATTTTTAACGTTTTTTTCTATATTATTAGGTATGGAGCGAAATCTTTGTAGTCGGGCGAGACAGCTTATCAATCAGTTTGAAGAGGAGCAACAACCGATTGATCAGCTTTTTTCAGATGAAGGTGATCATGAATCTGAGGAATCAGAAGATGAATATGAGCTCCCTCAAGAAGATTCTTCCTCAGAAGAAGCGATGGAAGTGGAGGAAGACGCGTCTTGGGAA
>JAUELO010028644.1:0-10770 GCA_032357855.1 Amphibolips quercusostensackenii | reverse complement strand
AAATTTTTAACAAAATACATTGATTTTTAACCAAATAATTCAATTTTCATATCGAAAATATAAATTTTCAACAAAAAAGTTCATTCTCAACTAAATAGTCGATTTTCCTATCATTTGCAAATCAAAAAGACGAATTTTCAACAAAATAGTTGAATTGACAATAAAAAAGTTAATTTTCAACCAAAAAGTTGAATTTTATACGCAAAAAAACGAATTTGAAGCAAAATAGTTCAATTGTAATCCAAATAGATGAATTTTTAACTAAAGTTATGAATCTTCAACCATAAAAGACAAATTTTTAACCGAAAAAAAACAGCCGAACCCTCCACAAAATTTCTTTTACCAAAATAGATGAATTTTCAAACAAAAAACAAACCTTTCCAGCAAAATATTTTAATTTTCAGACTGAAAATATGAATTTTCAACGAAAATTTTCCTTATTTTTCAATCAACTAGTTTAACTTTTTGCAGAAATAGTTGAATTTTCAAGAAAAACATGAATTTTTAATCAAAATAGATAATTATAATACTTGATGTTATTTTAACCAAAAAAGATTTTGATTTGAAATAAAAAACAGTTCAATTCAACCAAAAAAGGCGAATATTCAACAAAATAGTTAAATTTTTAACCCAAAAAATTAGATTTTTTACCAAAAGAGATAAATTTTGAAACGAAAAAATAGAATTTTGACCAAAGAAAGAAAAAACCAACTAAATTATTGAATTTTAAACCAAAAAACATTAAAATTCAATCAAATATTTGAATTTTTAAGTCAAAAAGACAAGTTTTTCATAAGAGAGTTGAATTTCTAACAAAAAAAACCTAATTCTCAAACAAAAAACATAATTGTTCTACCATTAAAGATGAATTTTTAACAAAGAAGTAATGTTTTTAAACAAAAGTTGAATTCTCAATCCAAAAATATTATTTTTTGACCAACAATTTTAATTTTTAAACAAACAGTTTAATTGTCTATTAAATTGTCTACCAAATTGTTGAATCTTTACCAAGACTGGAAAAAATAAATTTTTAAACAAAAAAGGAATAGTTTAATTGTCAGTAAAAAAAATTTATTCTCAACCAAACATGAAATTGTTTGATTTTCAACTGAAACGATTAATTTTCTACTAAAAAGAACAACTTTTCAACAAAATACAAAAATTTCAACCTAAAAGATTAACTTTTCTTCCCAAAAAGACCAATTTTCAACCAATTACATAACAAATAGTTGAATTTTCAAACTAAAAAAAGACCAATTTCAAACCATAAGTGGAATTTTAAATTTCGATTTATAAAAAATTAATTTTCTACAAAATAGTTTAATTTTCAACCCACAAATATGACTTTAAAACAAAAAAGTTAATTTTCAACCAGTTGAGTTTCCAAGCACGTAATTTAATTTTCCGTTAAGAAATATAATTTTTATAAATAAACAATGGATTTTGAACAAATTAGTTGAATTTTCAACCAAGAAATTGCATTTTTACGAAAAAAAATTATTTTTTAACAATAAAGACTAATTTTCAAGAAGATACATAAGTTTTCAACCAAATTGTTAAATTTTCTACCAGACTGAAAAATGTTATACGAACAAGACGAATTTTTAATAAAATAGATTATTTTTCAACCTAGTAGTTGAATTTTTAACTAAACAAGATACACTTTCAACCAAAGATAGAACGGTTAAATTTTCAGTTAAAAGACGAATTTTCAAACAAATAGTAGAATCCTCAACCAAAGGATATATTTTGAACAAACAAGATTGAATTTCTAACCAAAAAGACGAATTTTCAACAAAATAAATTAATTTTCTACCAAACAGTTAATTTTTTAACTTATGAAGGACACATTTTTAACCAAATAGTTAAATTTTTAACCGAAAAAATAATTTTTTAATTAAAAATTGAATGGTTTAATTGTCAATTCAAAAAATTTATTTTCAACCAAAAATGACTTTTTGACTATATATCTGCATTTTCAACAAAATAATTAAATTTTAAACCAAATAATAATATTTGTAACCGAACAACCCAACTCTGATAAATTTTTAATAAAATATTGAATTTTTATGCCAAAAACATCAATTTTAAGGAAGACTGTTTACATTCTAAACAAAAAAGTTAATTTTCAACCAAGAAAGATAAATTTTTAACCAAAAAAAGGATGACTTTTCTACCATAAAAGAGGAATTTTTAATTCAAAATAATGAATTTTTTATAAAAAAACGAATTTTCAACGAAAAAGAGGAACCTTCAACTAAAAAAATGAAAATTTAAAAAGTAGTTGAATTTTTGATAAAAAGATGACTTTAACAAAGCTGCATTTTCAACAAAATAATTACATTTTCAACCAAATAATAGAATTTTTAACTAAACTACCTAACTCTGATAAATTTTTAACGAAATGTTGAATTTTTATGCCCAAAAGACCAATTTTTTAGAAGACTGTTGAATTCTCAACAAAAAAGTTCATTTTCAACCAAAAAAAGATGACTTTTCTATCATAAAAGAAGAATTTTTAATTAAAAATAATAAATTTTTAATTAAAAATAATGAATTTCTTTTCTAAAAAAACGAATTTTCAACAAAATAATTAAATTTTGAACGAAAGAAATAAACCTTCAACTAATAAAATTAATTTTTAACAAAGTAGTTGAATTATTTTAACAAAAGATGACTTTTTAACAATAAAGCACCTTTTTCAATAAAATTATTAAATAGTCAACCAAATCATATCATTTTTAAGCAAACTACCCAACTCTGATAAATTTTTAACGAAATGTTTGATTTTTATGTCAAAAGGGCCAATTTCTTGGAAAACCGTTAAATTCTCAACAAAAAAGTTAATTTTCAACCAAGAAAAATAAATTTTTAACCAAAAAAAGATGGATTTTCTGCCATAAAAGATGAATTTTGAATTCAAAATAATGAATTTTTTATTTTAAAAAAACGAAGGTTTGTATCTTACTCTACGCTCTATTAATCTAAATGTTTTATATTACATTTTACTGTTTTTCTATAATTTGAATATCTTCAAAAAATTGTATTTTGAATTTTGGAACCGCAAAATACGACACTAAATATTTTCAGAACTCACAAACATTTAAAAATCAAACTAAAATTTAAAAATTAGAATCGTAATTATTTCAAAATGACGAAATTAATAAATTCTAACGCCTCTAACCTCTTAAAACGGATAACAAACTTTCAATTAAAAACCGCGAACACATAAACATATCAAAAAACTGAACAATAATCCTAAAAATGTATTAATTTGTCAACTCCAAAAATCTTTGACAGTTAACTACCTTTCAATTCGCGTTCGGTTGCATAACCAAAAAGAGAACTAGGCTTAAAAAATACATAAAATTTGCTCCAATTCTACAAAAACCGTAAAAGAAACAAAACAGAATCCTTAAATCTAATTTACACTTCTTGAGAAATTACAGGAAAAAATTATTTCCACAAATTTTAAACAAAATGTTCGAAACCTAACCTCACTTTTTTCGAAAAATGGAAATAAGACCTTCTTTTTGAATAAATGACTTACCATCCAGAATCCAACTTGTGTGAAAACATAATCGCTGGTATTTCGCGGGTAAGAAAATTCGCGGCACTACTTGATTCACGTGTTTTAATGAAAACAGACCGATTTTACACCTAACCATCTGCGCCATTTTTGACGTCCAACCAAAAGCGAGACCAGTTAGCAGACGCGAAATCATCCGTCGACCTCGTGGTGACCTTAGAGTAATGGTGACCTCTTTGACAAGGTCGTTTGTTGAATTGATCAATTTTTTTGAAATTTTTTTGAAAAATTTGTGAAAAAGTGTCGAGTACACTTTTTTTGAAGCTTAGAATAATGGAGGTAGTATAATTAAAAAGTTGAGTTAATTATTTTTATTCGCGTTCTATTTTACGATTTATTTGAAGAATTCAACTTGTATTTAAAAGAGAACACTTCAAAACGTAAAAGCCGTAAAAGCGTATTCTGAAAGGATTAAATTTTCCCGCCTCTTTAAACAGGTCTTTCGACTCCCGCGAATTTTCAAATTAAAAGGATTACTTTTCACCAGAATAGATGGATTTTTAAATAAAAAATAAGATAAATTTTTCTTTAGGAAATTAATTTTCAGTTTGAAAAGAATCATTAACCAGATCATTTTTCATCAAAAATTGAATTGAATTTTCAGTTAAAAATTAATTTCAACCAAAAAAGACTTTCAACCAAATAGTTAAATCAAGAACATTAATTTTTAACCAAAAAAGATAAATTTTCTAACAAACATTTAATAATTAAATTTAAGGTTTTAAAAACTAATTTTCAATAAAATAATTGTACTCTAAGCCAAGATTAAATTTTCGCCAAAAATTGAATAGGTAAATTTTTTGTTAAAAAATTAATTTTCAACCAAAAAAGAAGAATCTTCAACAAGATCAATTTTTTACCAAAAATAAGTTAATTGTCTTTTAATTTAAAAATTATTTTCTGATCAGAAAAGACGAATTTCAAACAAAGCAGTTGACTTTTTTAATAATAAAAATCAATTTTCAACCAAATATTTGAAAATCCAACTAAAAGACGTAAATTTTCCACCAAAAATCAAATATTCAAATTTTCAGCTAAAAATTAATTCGTAAATAAAAAGACGGATTATTAACAAGGTAAATTTTCCTCCAAAAATTAAATAGTTAAATTTCCAGTCAAAAAAATAATTTTTACAAAAAAAAGTCAACAAGATGAATTTTTCACCAAAAATAAAATAATTAAATTTTCAGTCTAACAAATAATTTCCAACAAAAAATACGAATTTTAACAAAAAAGTAAAACTCTTAATTATAATGATGATTGAAGAAAACAGTTGACTTTTTAACCAAAAAGGACTCCTTAAATCTTAATAATGTTAATAAAAATCAATTTTAACCGAAATACTTAGATTTTCATCTAAAAAACAAAAACTTTCCACCAAAAATCAAATAGTCAATTTTTCAGTTAAAACTTAATTTTCAACTAATAGCTGGATTTTAAACTAAAAAAGATTAATTTTCCACCAAAAATTCAATATTTAAATTTTTGGTCAAAAAATTTATTTTCAATAAAAAAAAAAAAAAAATTTCAACAAAATAGTTGGATTTTCACGAAATTAATAAATTTTCAACTAAAACACATAAATTTTTCACGAAAAATGTAACAGTCAAATTTTTCGTTAAAAATTAATTAAAAAACAAATTTCTTCAAGATAAATTTTTCACCAAAAATATAATAAATGAATTTTGAGTTAAAAAAATTATTTTCAATAAAAAAAAGACAAATTTTCAATAAGATAGTAGAATCCTCAACCGAAAAGACGAATTTTCAATAAAACGGTTGACTTTTCAATAAAAAAAAATCACTTTTCAACAAAATAAATTAACCTTAAATCAAATAGTTAAATTTCAAACCAAGAACATAAATTTTCAACCAAAAAAACGAATTTTTAATAAGATAAATTTTTTACCAAAAATTAAATAATGACTTTTTAATTTAAAAATTAATTTTAAATAAAAAAGACGAATTTTTCACAAATTAATTGAATTTTCAACTAATGAAAATCAATTTTTAACCAAATAGTTAAATTTTCAACATGAAAACATAAATTTTTTACCAAAAATTAAATAATTCAATTTCTAGTTAAAAAATTAATTTGCAAATGAAGAAAAACGGATTTTTAACAAAAGAGTTTCAATTAGAAAAAATAAATATTCCATCAGAAATTAAATCGTTATTTTTTTATTTAAAAAATACTTTTTAACCAAAAACGATGCATACCTTCAAAATATTAATCTAAAAAATTGAATAGTTTGCAGTTGTGTATTTTTGAATTTTAAGAATTTTCAATTGTAACTCTTCAAAGTGATCAAAATTTGAATTATACATCCTTACAATCGAAGATTTTTTAATTTTAAAATTTCTGGATAAAAAATGGTAGAAGTTCTTATTTTTAAAATTTAAATTTATGTGATTTTCATGATTTTTCATGAATTAATAAAAAATTAATACTTAAATTTATGAAAATTAACCAATTTTTTGGATTTTGAAAAACTTAATTTTTTTAATTAAAAGTATAATTATTCCATTTTTTGTTCAGAATTAAACAATTTTTTTAGGAATACATTCTTTGTTAATTTAATCTTTTCTATTAAAAATATAATTATTTCATTTTTGGTCGCAAATTGATATTTTTGGTTGAAAATTTATATTTTTTGTTAAAAGTTTATATTTTTTAGTTGAAACTTCAACCGGTTGGTCAAACTTTAATATTCTTTGTCGAAAATTAACCATCTTATCTTTTTGTTTAGAAATTTATCTTTCTGATCGAAAATTCGTTTTTCTTTAGTTGAAAATCAATTTCTTGAGTTGAAAATTAATATTTTTAGTTGAAAATTAATTTTTTTACTTAAAAATTAATTTTTTGGTTAAAAATTTATTTTTTAGCTGACAAATAGACTATTCTAGTTGAAGATTTATCATTTTAGTACAAAATTGAACTATTTTGTTAAAAATTCGGGCTTCTGGCTGAAAAATTAATTTTTTAAATTAATATATATATATAATCATTTTTGAAATTATATAATTTTATTTTTTTAAGATAATTTATCTTTTTGAGTTGAAAATGCAACGACTTGGTTGAAAATTAATATTTTTTGAAAGAAAATTATTCTTGAAAATTCATTTTTTAATTGAAAAATTAAATTAGTTGTTAAAAATTAATCTACTTTGTAGAAACTTCACCAATTTTGTGATACAGTAATTTTTTGTTTAAAAATAGAATTGCAAAATCTACTGTTTTGTTAAAAATAAATTTTTCTGCCTGAAAAATTCAACTACTTTTTTGGAAGGCTTAACTATTTAGTTGACAGTTAACTTTGTTCCTTAAAAATTCATGTGTTCTGTTAAAAATTCGTCTTTTTGGTAGAAAATTAATCTTCTTGGTCAAAATTTTTTGTTGTTGATAATTCTAATAATTGCTTAAAATTTGAACTTTTATTTTAAAATTTTTTTGTTGAAGGTTTATCATTTAAGTTGAAAATTAGTCTCTTTGGTAAAAAATTAAACATTTTTTTGAATTTGTTTTTTTCTGTGTGTAAAAACTTAATTTTTCTAATTAAAAGTATAATTATTCTATTTTTTCTAATTCAACTATTTTGTTGTTGTTGCAAAAACTTAATGTTTTCAATTAGAAATATAATTATTCCATTTTTGTTTAAAAATTAATAATTTTTAGTTGAAGATTCAACTATCTTGTTGAAAATTCGTCTTCTTTGGTTGAATTAAATTGTTTTTTATTTAAAATTTCAATATTTTTTTGTTGAAATATCAACTATCACATTTTTAGTTAAAAATTAATTTCTTTGCAGAGAAGTCAACAATTTTGTTAGTCATTTTTTTTGGCTTAAGATTCATAATTTTACTCCAAAACTCCTCTCTTTGGTTGAAAATTGAAGTATTTTGTTGAAAATTTGTTCTATTTTAGTTGAAAAATAATTTTTTAAATAAAAAAAGAATTTTTAATTTTTTGTGGAAAATTGATCCTTTTAGTTGAAAATTGTAATATTCGGTTAAAAAGTCAAGTATTTTTGTTAATATTCATCTTGTGTGGTAAACAATTTTTTTGTTCTATTATTGATTTTGAATTTTTATTTTTAAATTAAAAATTCAACTATTTAGTTGACAATTCATGTATTTCGTTTAGAAAATTTTTTCTGATGAAAAATTAATTTTTTAACTTGAAAATTTATTTTCTAGATAAAACATTGACTATTCCAGTTGAAGATTCATTATTTTAGTTCAAAATTTAACTATTTTCTTGAAAATTAGTTTTTTTCTTATAGTGAAAAATTGATTTTCCAAATTAATAATGTAATATTCTATTTTTGGTTGAGAATTTATTTTTTTTAACTGAAAAATGAACTATTTTAACTACTATGTTAAAAATACAAATATTTTGTTAGCAAATTCATATTTCTAAGTAGAAAATTCTACTTTTTATAGAAAATTAATTTTTGTTGTTCTAAATTTTGATAGATTTATTGGAAATGAACTTTGTTGCTAAAAATTTATATCTTTGTGTTACCAATTTAAATATGTTGTTAAAAACTCACCTTTTTATTCAAAATTAATTTTTTAAATGAAAATTACCCTATTTCATTTTTCCTTAAATATCCATTTTTTTCTTAAAAATTTATTTATTTAGTTGAAAATTCAACTATTTAGTTAAAAAATTTAAATTTTTTGAAAATTCGTATTTTTTCGTAGACAATTAATCTTGTCAGTTGAAACTTCTCCTCATTGGTTGAAAATTAATTTCTTTGTTTGAAAATGTTTTTTATTTTGTTGAAAATTTTGTTGAATATGTATTTGTTTGTTGTGTAGAAAATTTATTTTTTTGCTTAGAAATTCTACAAACATTTATTTTCTTGGGTGAAGGTTCATTATTTTATTAAAAAATTGATTACCTTGGAGCAAATTCAACTGTTATGTTGGAAATTAGTTATTTGTTAAAATTAATTTTTTTAATAAAAACGTAGTTCTTTCAATTTTGATTAAAAATTCTACTTTCATAGTTAAAAACTTATTTATTTTGCTTACTACCCGTCTTTTTGGTTGAAAATTCCATTTTTTGGCTCTTAAATTCAACAGATTTGTTGCAAATGAACTTTTTTGTTAAAAATTTATATTTCCTGATTAACAATTGATCTACTTTGAAAGAATTTGTTATTTTTATTTTAATTCATTTTTAAATGAAAATTTAAATATTTTGTTAAAAAATTATCTGTTTGAGTAAAAAATTTACCTTCTTAGTGGAAAATTAAATTATTTAGTTGAAAATTAATTTTTTTGGTTGAAGCTTCACCATTTAAGTACAAAATTTATTACTTTGGCGGCGAATTCAACTATTTTGCTTTAAATTTCAACAGATTTACTGTAAATGAACTTTTTTGTTAAAAATTTATATTTTCGTGTTAAAAATTTAAATATTTTGTTGAAAATTCATGTTTTTATTTAAAATTAATTTTTTTATACAGAAATTTACCTATTCCACTTTTGTTGAAATTTTTTTTATATTTTAAATTCAGTTTTTGAAGGAAATATAACTACTTTGTGGAAAATTGTCTGCTTGGGTAGAAAATTCATATTCTTGGTTGAAAATTTAATTATTTAGTTAAAAATTATTTAAAAAATTATTCAAAAAATAATCTAAATTAATTTTTTGGTTGAACATTCACCATTTTAGTCAAACATTTATTACTTTGGAGGCAAATGAAACTGTTATGTTGAAAATTAGTTCTTTTAGTTAAAATTAATTTTAAAAATAAAAAACGTACTTCTTTCATTTTTAATTAAAAATTTTACTTTTATAGTTAAAAATTTATTTATTTTGTTCAATATCATCTTTTTTGATTAAAAAAGGAATTGTTTTTGTAGAAAATTAATATTTTTTGGTCCAAAATTCATTTTTTAAATTTAAAATTATTTTTTTTTCAAATGAAAATTCAACTATATTTTTAAAAATTGGTCTGTTTGGTTAAAAAATTTATCTTCTTGTTTAAAAATTCAAATATTTAGTTGAAAATTAATCTTTTTGTTTAAAGATTCACCATTTTAGTACAAAATTTATTACTTTGGAGGCGAATTCAACTGTTTTGCTTTAAATTTTAACAGATTTTCTGTAAATGAATTTTTTGTTAAAAATTTATATTTTCAGTTAAAAAATTTGAAATGTTGTAAAAAAATTCATGTTTTTATTCAAAATTGATTTTTTATATACAGAAATTTACCTAGTCCACTTTTGTTGCAATTTTATTTTTCTATTTTAAATTCACTTTTTGAATGAAAATTTGACTACTTTGTGGTAAATTGTCTGTTTGGGTAGAAATTCATATTCTTGCTTAAAAATTCGATTATTCAGTTTAAAATTATTTTAAAAATTAATCTGAATCAATTTTTTGGTTGAAGATTCACCATTTTAGTTTAACATTTATTACTTTGGAGGCAAATGAAACTGTTATGTTGAAAATTAGTTTTTTAGTTAAAATAAATTTTTAAAATAAAAAACGTAATTCTTCCATATTTTAATTAAAAATTTTATTTTTATAGTTAAAAATTTATTTATTTTGTCTAATATCTTCTTTTTTTAATTAAAAAATAAATTGTTTTTGTAGAAAATTAATATTTTTTGGTCGGAAATTCATTTTTTATGTTTAAAATTAAGTTTTTTTAAATGAAAATTTAACTATATTTTTAAAAATGGGTCTGTTTGGTTAAAAAATCTACCTTTTTGTTTAAAAATTCAATTATTTAGTTCAAAATTAATTTTTTTGGTTGAAGATTCACCATTTTAGTACAAAATTTATTACTTTGTAGGCATGTTTAACTATTTGTTTGAAAATTATTTTTTTTTAAGCTATTTGTTGAACTGAAAATGTAACTATTCTATTTTTGATCAAATATTCAACTTAAGGCTGTTGGAACGGGGTGCCCAAAAATAGCGAAATCTGTGAAGCACTGAAAAATTACCAACGGTCGTCCATTCCCTGGTTTTGAGGTTTCAAAAAAGCACCTTGAATATTGTTTAGACCCCAGAAGGGGTTTCGCGGCGGGGGCTGTCCCGCCTAGTATTTATTTTTTCGATAAAATCCCGGTAACTGCTAAAAATGAGAGTAAAATCGTGTAGCAACGACGTGAAGTGCGCTAGAAGCCGACTGACAGCTGATGGCGCTGATCGCTCA
>JAUELO010028634.1:0-10770 GCA_032357855.1 Amphibolips quercusostensackenii | reverse complement strand
AATATTGCGGAAAATTTCCTGAAATTTGAAAAATTTGAAGAATTTTATGTTGAGTTCAAAGGATAAATTACATTACGCAGACAGTGATATAAGAGAGCAAGTCTATGATTTTTTAACTAAAAAAGATCCATTCTCAACCAAAAATGGAAAAGTTAGATTTTTATTCGAAAGAATCATACAGTTAAACCTGGATTTCTTGCCGCTTTTGAGACTGACGGTGGCAAGTAGAGAGGTCCACCGACAGCAAGCAGTCAGGGGCGTATGAACGTACTATTTTTAGTGGATTTTTTTACGTAGTGAAAAATATTTTATATTATTTATTTTATATTTTATTTTACAAAAAAAAACGTTTTTTTTGCTCACGTAACAAATTGCTGAATTTTTTACAAAAAGCGAATTTGAAACCAAAAATAAAATGAATGAATTACCAGTTATTACAATTAATTTTTTTTTTTTAAACCAAAAATATAAATTTGCAACCATAAAGATTAATTTTCAACCAAAAAATTACAATTTTTAAACTAAATGCATAAATTTTTAACCTAATAGTTTAATTTTCATCTGGTAGTTGAATTTGCAGCCAAAAAGATTAATTTTTATTGAAAAAAAGAACTTTAATTAAAATACACTTATTTTTAATGAAATATTTGTATTTCTATGTAAAAATATAAATTTTTAGCTACAAAATTTAATTTTGAAATAAGAAAAAATTAAATTTTAAGAAAAATGGATTAGTTACATTATCAATTATAAAAATTAATTTTGAACCCACAAGAAAAAAATTTTTAGGAAAATAGTTTAGTTTTTAACAAAAAAGATTCATTTTCAGCCAAAGAATTGAATTTTCATATTAAAAAATTAAATCCTTTACTAAAAAAAAATAAATTTAAACCCGAAAATGGAACAGATATATTATCAATTATAAAAATTGTTTTTAACAAAAAAGAAAGAGTTTAATCAAAACGATGAATTTTCAACGAAAACAAATTATTTTCTAACAGAATTGGGCAATCTTGTGCAAAGAAATTAAATTATCATACAAGTAATTAAATTTTCAACTAGAAGGTTAAATTTTTGATTATAAAGACTGATTTTTTAACCAACAAATTACGATTTGTTAACTAAATACGTAAATTTTTAACCCATTAGTTTAATTTTCATCTAGAAATATATTGATTTTTTTATTTAAACTTTAATAAATAAATTTTTGATGAAAAGAAAAAAAATAATATTCAACTGAAACATAAAAGAATTATTAGCTAAATTTTTAACAAAGAGATGAATTTTTCACTAAAATGACGAATCTTTAATTAATGAAACAGATTTTTCACAAAGCAGTACAACTTTGAAAGTACTAGTTAAATTTACAACGAATAAGATAAATTTTTAAACAAAAAATATAAATTTTTAATAAAATGTGTAAATTTGTAACTAAATAGTAAAATTTTTTCATAAAAAAGATAAATTTTAAGTGAAATATTATAATTTACAAATGGAAAAAAATTGTTAACAAAACTAAAATTTTTATATTATCTATTATAAAAAATAATTTTTCACTTTGAAAAATCTAACCAAAGGGATGAATTTTTAACCAAAAAGACTAATTTTCTACAAAAAAATTTTAAATATCATAAATGAATTTTGAACTAAATTTTTGAAATTTCACCAAAAAGATATATATATATGTATTCCACTTAACGGTAAAATATTATCCAAAGAAAGGTTTTTTCACTTTTTCAGTGAAGAAAAAAAAATCTTAAACATATTGTTAAATTGTCTTGCCGAAAAGGAAAATTTTCTATAAAATAGTTGAATTAAGAAACCTGTTTTTTTGACAAAAAAATTAATTTTAATCCAAATAATTGAATTTTCTGACAGAAAATAGAATATGATAGAAAATTAAAATTATTTACCAAAAACAATAATTTTTTAACAGAATTGTGCATTTTTTAACAAAAATATAATAAAAATATCAGATTTATCAAATTCATGAACTAAAATTTGCTGTATAATAAAAAATTCACTTTTTGAGTGTCAGTATTGAAATATCTGTGTCGTGGATGGACAACAATAAGCTTTTCATGGTTTTCAGAGTTTCGGATACAGGTTACATATATGTGAATTGACAAAACCTGCCAGTTTTATGTACGCGGTTAACAATGGGCCTTTTTGCAGAGCCACTCTAATGGATGGCTATTGGTATTGCCATATGGCGTAATCATAGTCAACGCGGGCGAGCGAACAAACGCCGAAACTGTGATTTCGATTTTCCATCATATCTACACAAATTGTGACTTTAAATTGTACACTTTTCTAAAATAATATCGGTAGCATTCATTAAACATTTTTTAAGTAAAATTTTTTTTATTCCGGGAGTGAATAAAAAAAAAAATGCATGACCGCACGACCACATGACCGCACGGCCACACTACTGCACGACCACACTACCGCACGGCCACACTATCGCATGACCACACGTACGACCGCGCAGGGCCTGGATCAAGAAACCTCTTTTTTTGACTCTCTCTATCAAAGTTTCAATTGTTCCGTGAACCCTACTGTCCCAAATTGTTTTCACATTCAATACGAAAGCGTCCAAAATAGTTAACTTCTTAACAAAATAGATAAATTTTTAACAAATTAGTTTATTTTCAAATAAGTAAGATAAATTTTTAACCTAGTAGTTGAATTTCCAACTAAAAAAGATAAATTTGTAACCAAAAATGGAATCGTTAAATTTTCAGTTTAACAAAATAATGTTTGAAAAAACAATTATAACCTGCTGAATTTGACTAAAAACCGATTAATTTAAACAATAAAAAAGGAACAATTTTCAACCAGTTAAGTTCAATAAGAATCGAATTTTTACAAAATAGTTGGATTCTTAACAAAATAGTTGAATTTTTATTTAAAATTATTAATTTTTAACAAAAATAAAATTCTTCAATTTTCAGTTAAAGAAACTAGTTCTTAACAAGAAAAAGAGAATCTTTAAATTAAAAATATAAGTTTTTAAACAAAAAAAGAATTGTTGAGTTTTCAGCTTAACAAAATAACCTTGAAGAAAAAAAAACAATTCCTAAACAGTTAGGTTTAATAAAAAAAACGAACTTTTAACGAAAAAGTTAAATTTTCAACCAAAATGATGAAGTTTCATCAAAAATGTTAAATCTAAAAAAATAAATTTTCAAAGAAAAGCGTTCAAAGTTCATCTAAAAAGTTGAATTTTCAGTCAAAAGTTTATTTTTTAATCAAGAAGATTAATTTTCTAGAAAAAAGATAAATTACCAACAAAATATATGAATTTTTCAACCAAGTGCTGGAATTTTCAAGAAAAAAAGATAACTTTTTAACAAAAATAGAATCGTTGAATTTTCTAGTTGCAGAAACTAATTTTTAACAAACAAACAAAAAGAATCTTCAACTAAAAAAAAATTTAGAAATAGAATTATTATATTTTCAGCTAAAGAAAATAATAATGAAAAAACGAATTTTCAACTTAAAAAAAATAAATTTTTGAGCGAACATGGAATCACTAAATTTTTAGTTAAAAAAATAATCCTTACAAAAAATTAATTTTAACGAGTTGAATTTAACTAAAAAACAAATTTTACAAAATAGTTGAATTCTCAACTACAATGATGAATCATAATCTAAAATGATGAATCCTAAGAAAATAAATTTTCAGAAAAGGAGTTTAACGTTCATCCAAAAAGTTGAATTTTCAACCAAAAGTTTATTTGTTAACGAAAACGATTAATTTTCTAGAAAAAAAATGAATTACCCATAAAATTCAGGAATTTTTACTCAACTACTAAAATTTTCAACTAAAAAAGATGAATATCCATCGAAATAGTTGAATTTTTAACAAAAAAAGAATCGTTAAATTGTCGGTTGAAAAACTAATTAAGAATAAACAATTATTTTTCTAATGAAAAAATATATAAATTGTTAACCAAAAATGGAATCGTTAAATTTTTATTCCAACAAAACAATGTTCAAACAAAATTTTAAACAGTTGAATTTAACTAAAATAAACGAATTTTTAACAAAAAAGTTGAATTCTCAACAAAAATGATGAATTTTCATCTGAAATGATAAATTTTGAAAAAATGTATTTTCAAGAAGAGTTTCACTCTCGTCCAAAAAGTTAAATTTTCAACCAAAAAGTTTATTTTTAACCTAAAAAGGATTAACTTTTCACAAAAAAGATAAATTACTAATAAAATTTAGGAATTTTCAATCAACTACTGGAATTTTTAACTAAAAAGATAAATATCTATCAAAATATTTTAATTTTTACAAAAATAGAATCGTGGATTTTCAGTTTAAGAATCTAATTTAAAAAAAAACAATGGATTTTTAACAAAAAAATATAAATTGTTAACCAAGAGCGGAATCGATAAATTTTTATTTTAACAAAATAATATTTGAACGAAATTTGAACCAGTTGAATTCAATTAAAAAAAAAAAATTTTAACAAAATAGTTGAATTAACAACTAAAATGATGAATTTTTATTTCAAATAATGAATCTTGAAAAAAATGAATTTTCCAGAAAAGTGTTAAGCGTTCATTTACAAAATTAATTTTTCAACCAAGAATATTAATTTTCAAACAGAAAAATTAATTTTTAAAAATGATCATTACCACCAAAAAATATAAATTTTCAATAAAGTACTTGAATTTTTATCTAAAAAGACTAAGATTCAACAAAATAGTTCAATGTCAAACTGAATAAGATAAATTATCAACAAAAATGGAATCGCTAAATTTTCAGTTAAAAAAACTTATTTTTGACAAAACATAGACAACGAATTTTCAACCAAACAAGATTAATTTTTAACCAAAAATGAAATCGTTAAATTTCCAGTTTAACAAAGTTGTGTTAAAAAAACAATTTGAACCAGGTAAAGTCGACAAAAAAAAAGATAAAGTTAAACAATAAAAAAGAAACAATTTTCAACCAGTTAAATTCAATAATAATCGAATTTGTGCAAGCTATTTGAATTCTTAACGAAATAGTAGAATTTTAATCTAAAATAATGAATTTCCAACAACAAAAAAATCGTTTAATTTTATATTCAAAGAAACTAATTTAAAAAAAGACAAATTTTCAACTGAAAAAAGGTAAATTTATAACAAACAAAAAACAACGAATCTTCTACTAAAAAGATACTTTTGTAACCGAAAATGGAATCTTTAAATTTTCAGCTTAACAAACTAATCTTAATATAAAACAACAATTTTTAATAAGCTAAATTTAACTAAAAAAAACGACTTTTTAACAGAATAGCAGAATTCTCAACCGAAATGATGAATTTTCGTATCAAATGATAAATCTTTGAAAAAGTGCATTTTCAAGAAAAGAGTTTATTTTTCAACCAAAAAGATTAATTTTTCTAGAAAAAAGATAAATTACCAACAAAATATATGAATTTTCTACCAAGTACTGAAATTTTGAACTAAAAAAGATAAATTTTTAACAAAAATAGAATCGTTAAATTTTTAATTAAAAAAACTAATTCCTAACAAAAAAAAGAGAAAAATAACGAATCTTCAACTAAAAAAGGTACATTTTTAACCAAAAAGGGAATCTTTAAATTTCCAGTTGCAGAAACTAGTTGTTACAAAAAAAAAAAACAATTTTCAACTAAAACAGATAAGTTTTTAACCAAAAGTGAAATCGTTACATTTTCCGCTTAACAAAATAATCTTGAAGAAAAAAATTTTAACCAGTTAAATTTAATAAAAAAACGAACTTTTAATAAAATAATTGAATTCTGACCTAAAATGGTGAATTTTCATATAAAATGATAAATCTTAAAAATAATTAATTTCAAGAAAAGAGTTCAACGTTTATTCAAGAAGTTGAATTTTTGACCAAAAAGTTTATTTTTCAATCAAGAAGATCAATTTTGAAAAAAAAGATAAATTATCAACAAAATTTAGAAATTTTTAATAAATTGCTGGAATTTTCAAATAAAAAAGATGAATATCCATCGAAATAGTCAAATTTTTAACAAAAATAGAATCGTACAATTTTCAGGTTGAGAAACTAATTAAAAAAAAACAATTAATTTTTTAATTTGAAGAATATAAATTTTTCATTAAAAATGAAAGCTCTAAATTTTTATATGAACAAAATAATATTCAAACAAAATTTTCAACGATTTAAATTCAACTAAAAAAAAAAGTTCTGACAAAATAGTTAAATTCTTAAACAAAACGATGAAATTTCTTCTAAAAAGATAAACCTTGAAAAAAATTAATTTTTAAGAAAAGAATTCAATGTTCATCCAAAAAGTTGAATTTTCAACCAAAAAGTTTATTTTTTATTAAAGAAGATTAATTTTCTAGAAAAAAGATAAATTACCAATAAAATTTAGGAATTTTTAATCAAATACTAGAATTTTCAACTAGAAAAGATGAATTTTGAACAAATATAGAATAATTATATTTTCAGCTGAAAAAATATAATAATAATTTTAAAAAACTAATTGTCAACTAAAAAATATGAATATTTATCAAAATAGTTGAATTTTCAACTTAAAAAATAATTTTTCAACAAAAATAAAATAATTATATTTTCAGCTAAAAAAAATAATAATAATTTTCAAAAAACGAATTTTCTACTAAAAAATATAAATATCCATCAAAATAGTTAAATTTTCAACTAAAAAAAATAAATTTATAACAAAAATAGAATAGTTATATTTTCAGTTAAAAAAAATAATAATTTTAAAAAACGACTTTTCAACTAAAAAATATGAATATCCATTAAAATAGTTGGATTTTCAACTAAAAAAGATAAATTTTCAACAAAAATAGAATAATCATATTTTCAGCTAAAAAAATAATAATAATTTTAAGAAAACGAATTTTCAACTAAAGAATATGAATATCCATCAAAATAGTTAAATTTTCAACTAAAAAAGATACATTTTGAGCAAACATGGAATCACTAAATTTTCAGTTTAAAAAAATAATCTTAAACAAAACATTTTTAATGAGTTGAATTTAACTAGAAAAACGAGTTTTAACAAAATATTTGAATTGCTAACCAAAATTATGAATTTTCATCTAAAATAAGAAATCCAAAAAAATAAATTTTTAAGAAAAGAATCCATCGTTCATCCAAGAAGTTGAATTCCCAACCAAAAAGTTCATTTTTTGACCCAGAAGATTAATTTTCTAGAAAAAAGATAAATTTCCAACAAAATTCAGTAATTTTTAATCAAGTACTAGAATTTTTAAATAAAAAGAATAAATATCCATTAAAATAGTTGAATTTTCAACTAAAAAAGATGAATTTTAAACAAAAATAGAATATTATATTTTCAGCTAAAAAATAATTATAATTAAAAAAAAGGAATTTTCAACTAAAAAATATGAATATTCATTAAAATAGTTGAATTTTAAACTAAAAAAGATAAATTTTCAACAAAAATAGAATAATTATATTTTTATCTGAAAAAAATAATAATAGTTACAAAACCGAATTTTCAACTAAAAAAGATAAATTTTTGAGCAAGCATGTAAGCACTGAATTTTCAGTTAAAAAAAAATCTTAAACAAAAAATTTTTAACAAGTTAAATTCAACTAGAAAAACGAGTTTTAACAAAATAGTTAAATTGTCAACCAAAATGATGAATTTTTATCTGATATGATAAATCCAAAAACATAAATTTTCAAGAAAAGATTTGAACGTTCAGCCAAGAAGATTTCACAATTATCACGAAAAATTTCTAAATTATTTACAAAGATTATCAAATATTTTAAAAACATTTCACAAAGATTTCAATGATTTCCCAAAGATTTCACATATTTCGCAACATTTTTTAAAGATTTTCAAAGATTTCAGAAAGATTTTACATAGATTTTAATGATTTTCCAAAGAATTCAAAAAGATTTCACAAATATTATCGAATATTTCAAAAACGCTTCAAATATTTCACAAAGATTTCTGTAGATTTCAAAAAGATTCCACAAATATTTCAATAATTTCCCAAAGATTTCAAACATTTCGCAAAAAATTTTTAAGAGCTCCAAAGATTTTAGAAAGATTTTACATGGATTTTAATGATTTTCCAAAGATTTTTAGAAGATTTCGCGAATATTATGAAATATATAAAAAATGTTTAAAATATTTCACGAAGATTTCTAAAGATTTTAAAAAGATTTTACAAATATTTCAGTGATTTCCCAAAGATTTTACATATTTCGCAAAGATTTTCAAAGATTTCAGAAAGATTTTACATAGATTTTAATGATTATCCAAAGATTCCAAAAAGATTTCACAAATATTTAAAGTATTTCAAAAATGTTTAAAATATTTTGTTAAGATTTTTGAAGATTTCGAAAAGATTTTACAAAGATTTCAACGACTTGCCAAAGATCTCACATATTTCAAAAAATTTTTTAAAGAGTTTTAAAGATTTCAGAAAGATTTTACATAGATTTCAAAAAGATTTCACAAATATTTCTAAATATTTCAAAAATATTTTTAATATTTAGCAAAGATTCCTGTAGATTTTAAAAAGATTTTTCAAATATTTTAATAATTTCCCAAAAATTTCACACATTTCGCAAATTTTTTTAAAGATTTTTAAAGATTTCAGAAAGATTTTACATAGATTTTAAAAAGATTTCACAAATATTATCAAGTATTTCAAAAATATTTCAAATGTTTCGCAAAGATTTCTGTAGATTTCAAAAAAATTTCCCAAATATTCTAACGATTTCCCACAGATCTTACACATTTCGCAAATTTTTTCAAAGATTTTCGAAGATTTCAGAAAGATTTCACCTCGATTTTAATGATCTTCTAAAGATTTTAAAAATATTTTACAAATATTTCAATGATTTCTTAAAGATTTTAAAAATATTTTACAAATATTTCAATGATTTCTTAAAGATTTTAAAATATTATCAAATATATCAAAAACATTTCAACTATTTTGCATAAATTTCTAAAGATTTCAAAAAATTTTTACAAATATTTCAATGATTTTCTAAAGATTTCACATATTTCGCAAAGATTTTTAAAGATTTTCAAAGATTTCAGAAAGATTTCACATAGATTTTAATGATTTTCTAAAAATTAAAAAAAAAAATCACAAATATTTTAATTTTTTAACGACTTTTCAAAGATTTTACATATTATGCAAGGACCTTTAAAGAATTTCAAAGATTCCAGAAAGATTTCACATGGATTTTAATGATTTTCTAGACATTTCAAGAATATTTCAAACATTTCGCGAAGATTTCTGAAGACTTAAAAAAGATTTTGCAAATATTTTGATAATTGCCCAAAGATCTCTCACATTTCGCAAATTTTTTTAAAAAAATTTAAAGATTTTAGAAAAATTTTACATAGATTTTAATGATTTTACAAAGATTTCAAAAAGATTTCACAAATATTATCAAATATTTCAAAAATATTTTGAATATTTTGCAAAGATTTCTTTAGGTTCCAAAAAGATTTCACAAATATTTCAATGGTTTCCCAAAGATTTCACACATTTCGCAAAAGTTTTTTAAGATCCTTAAAGATTTTAGGAAGATTTTACATAGATTTTAATGATTTCCCAAAAATTTCTAGAAGATTTCACGAATATTATGAAATATATCAAAAATATTTTAAATATTTCACGAAGATTTCTGAATATTTCAAAAAGATTTTACAAATATTTAAATGATTTTTCAAAGAGCTTACACATTTCGCAATTTTTTAAAAAGATTTTTAAAGATTTCAAAAAGATTTTACATAGATTTTCATGATTTGCTCAAAATTTCAAAAAGATTTGACAAAATTTTTAATAATTTCCCAAAGATTTTACAAATATGATCAAATATATCAAAAATATTTCAAATATTCCGCGAAGATTTCTAAAGATTTCAAAAAGATTTTACAAATATTGCAGTGATTTTCCAAAGATTTTACATATTTCGGAAAAAATCTTAAAGATTTTCAAAGATTTTGAAAAGATTTTACATAGATTTTAATGATTTTGCAAAAATTTCAAAAAAATTAACAAATATTTTAATGATTTCCCAAAGATTTTAAAAATATTATTAAATATTTCAAAAATATTTTTAATATTTTGAAAAGATTTCCAAAGATTTCAGCAAGATTATATCAGAAATGTTTCACAAAGATTTCAAAGATTTCAAATATTTCGCAAAGATTTTGGACAAATTGAAAAAAATCACAAAGATTTCAATTATTTCATAGAAATTTCAAAAAGATTTCAAAGAATGCACTAAGATTTCAATAATTTTACAAATATTATAAAATATTTCGAAGATTTTCAAAGATTTTCCAAATATATAATGATTTCCCACAGACTTCGCAAAAAGATTTGAAATATTTCGCATATATTTTAAATGGATTTTAAATATTTTAATGAGTTTCTACAGATTGCAATAATTGTTAAAAAGTATTACTAAATATTTCAGAAACATTGAAAATATTTCAGAAAAATTACAATGATTTCCGAAAAATTTCAAAGATTTCAAATATTACGCAAAAATGTCGCAGAGATTAAAAAGATTCCACAAATGCTTCAATTATTTCTCAAAGACTTCAGGTAGATTTTGAAAAAAATTTAAATGATCCGAATAATTTAATCATTCGATTGTAGAGGGGGGCAAATCGATATTTTGCCCCTCCCTGGAAGTTTTCTGAGGGGGGCGACGCCCCCTGTGCCCCCTAGGGCTCCGCTGCCTCTAAATTAAAAAATCTCCTTCACTACCGCAAATTTCCCG
>JAUELO010028585.1:0-10772 GCA_032357855.1 Amphibolips quercusostensackenii | reverse complement strand
AAAATAAAACCAACTTTGGCCAAAAAAACGTCTCCGTGTTTCATTTTTCAGGGACTTATCAGACTGCCTAGTACAACGTCCATCTAGTAGTTCTCATAATCGGCTGCCTTGGAAGTATGAAGGCTTTATTTCTCAGCTAACTTAACAAGATTTCGGCTTGCCAGATATCAAAAATTGTATGCCTTTGAAAGAATTGGAAGGAATTTTAAAGAATTTTTCATAATTTTCTTTAATTAATTTATTTTTAATTTTAGCTCTTTGAGGATTATAATAGATTTCTATATGTATGAATTGCAAATTCTAAGAATTTCTAGCAATTACAAATATTTTTAAGGATTCCAATGTATTTTAGGGTATTATACAGGATTTGATGAATTTTATTGTATATCCAAGGATTTCTTGGAATTTAAAAAATATGAACAGATTTAAAATTCATTTTTATTACTTATTTTATTAGACTTTTACGGTTTCAAAAAATTTTAAGGGATTCTAAGCTATTTCAACTAATTTTTAGACAACGTTACGAAAGAAAGCAAACATCATTTTAATGGTTCTTATACGAATTTTGACTATTTTAAGCGATATGTGCGGATGAAAAAAATTGCAAGGGATTTTAAAGATTGCAGGTTATTTTAGAAGAATCAAAGGAACCTAACAAATTTGAGAAATTTTTTTAACATTAAAGGATTAAAAGTATTTTAAATATTTAAGGTATTTCCAAAATTTTAAGTGGCTTAAAACGCTTTGTAGAAAACTTTAAAAGATAATTCAATTTGATATACTTTCATGGGATTTTGAATAAATTCTACAAAAAGCCTAGGGTAATAAGTATGTAAAAATAGCCCACGCGTTTATTAAGCCTATATTGCAACTATATATCGACATCTTTGTGAATTTGAAATCCTGCCAATTTCAACCTTGAAATTTCATTTTTTTTTTACATATGGAGTGGAAAGTAAAATCTAAAATGAGTTTTGGCTTTCAAGTTTGAAAAATATTTTTTTGATGTTGTGTTGCAGAGGTACACCTTCAATTTTATCCAAAAAAACTTTAATGTGTCTGCATAAACATAAATTTTTTGTTAGATTTTTTGGATTAGTGCGTCATACCGAAAAATTAAGAAAATTATGCATCCCGCACAGCTTACAGCACACTCTCGCTCCAGCTAGACACATTGAAATCCACTGGTCGGTTAACACTTTATTATTTTAATTGAGCGGTCGGCTGGAATAATGTTGCACTTTTATTTCGAGGAGTCACTCATTCTTCACTTCTTTTGTACATAACATTATGAAACAAAAAAAAATCTTTTAAAAATTCGATTACGCTAATATTAAATCCAACCGTTCAATCTTTGTTTTTGATCATTTTGTCAGCCTGTCTAATCTGCCCATGGGCACCTTTTTGTTATTTTATAATTCTTTTTATGAACTGATTGATTTTTATTTACGATGGATATAATATTAACTGAAATAGCACTTAACGTATGCCCCATATTGTTTATAACCTTGCTTATAACACCTTTTGTTTTTTGGTAGTCATTTGTTTTTCTGACTAGCACTGCGCAGCTCAGGTTTCTCGAATCTGCTATTCATTTGTTTTTAACTCTCTAAAGTTGGCAACTTAGAGCCAAGCGTTTTATCTTAAAAGCTAAAATTCTTTCTTTTTTCGAATAGTTGTGTCTATCCTTTTAACGCGTAAAAAGAAACATGTGAAAATTGAAAACGAAGCTAATGATTTATTTTTATCTTCAAAGAGAATAATAGTAGCTGAAGACAATTTATGTAATATATGTCAACCTTGCGTTCATTATCTAGTAATCTAGCTAAGATTCCTAGAGAAGCTCGAATTGTAGCATATATTGAGAAATAAATCTATATACTACATAAAAATTGGTGTTGTAGAAATAACTTTATAAAAAATAGAATTTATAAAGATGATCTTAGTTTCCGGAGGGTACACTCAAGTACAACAAATCTCTCAGTTTTAGATTTTTATAAAGTGATGTAAACTCTGTCTATGAAATGTGATTCGTCATTATTGGAAAAAGTCGGCAAATATGGCATTTCAGAAAAACAGTTTTTACGAGATTAGATTAGGGAAGGTTGCTATTATTAAAGATATGATGATTTCACTGCGAGACAGTCAATTCCGTTCGGTAATTTAAGCACTTGCTTGCTTCCTCTTCAAGCTAAGGACAGGAAATTCTAATAAGATGATAGCTTTGATCTAACAATTAAAGGACGAACATCTTGTTTAAGAATATTAAAGGAAATGTTACTCTGAGCGTAATAAGGTTTCTTTTCGTAAACCTTTTACTGTGTGAACAACTGCTAATTATTTTATTAACATGCTATGACTATATGATGCTATTAAAAATGATGCGGGAATTCTTGAAATTGTCATTGACGATACAAAAAGTTTGCGCAAATTCTAAGAAAAGGTTATGTTTTCGTCCTTGATTGTAGTTTCTGTGATGTGAAAGAAAAGATAGAAAATGCGAATTTTTAAAGCCTTGATGCCTGCATCAAAATGCAAGAAAAACAGCTGTCCGTGGAAGAATCTAATAAGTCTTATTTTGTTACTAAAGTTCGCTTGGAATTTGATTCCGTACGCGGTGTACTTGACCAAAATTACGCCTTTTGGATCATAAAATCGAGAATAAGCTCATACAAAAAATTGGGATTTATTTTAGAAACTTGGCGTTTCTAAACAGCACTTTTGGAATCATCAAAAAATAGTGCAGAATACTTTGACGACTGAACTAGAAGAAAATGGTTGGTTTCGTCGGAACTTAGCTTTTAAAAGTGTTACATTTGATGAAATTTTACATTTTCCAGAAATGACGGAAAGAGATTAGAATATCTTATTTACTGGTTTATACCAATTGCGCTAAGCTATATCATATTTGTCAGAAATTATGGATAAAGATGGGAAACTAAAGATTCAGTTTGTTAAGGACCAGTCAAATGTACTCTAATTAAAAGATCCATCTCGTCATATTCCTTGCACAGTATACAGATGCTTCTTAAGATATGAGCCTAACAGCGTTGGTGTTTCTGGTTTGACGCATCACACATGTAGATGTACCAATGGAAAACGGACTATACACTAAAAAAGCACCCCGTTTTGTGAAAGGCAAGGAAACTCACACTAAAAACAGACCCCGTTTTATAAGAAGCAAGAGGACTCACACTAAAAAGCACTCCGTTTCGTAAGATGTGAGAGGACTTACACTAAGAAAGCACCCCGTTACGTAAGAGGCGAGAGGACTCACACTAAAAAAGCACCCCGTTTTATGAGAGGCGAGGGGACTCATACGAATAAAGCACTTTGTTTTATAAAAGGCGAAAGAACTTACATTAAAAAAGCACCCCGTTTCGTCAGAGGATAGAAGACTCACACTAAAAAAGCACCCCAATAACGAGTTCAAAATCGTATTCCAACCTCTTTTTGGTAAACTCTGGAATCTTCAGACGATTCTTATTTAAATACTTTATACGAGTACACAGAGAATACTAACATTCTTTACAACTTTTATCTGTGAATATTTTTCAACTATTTCCTTTGGTGCCAATAGAGGCTTGATCAAAAAAGCACTAACCACAAATATTAAAGGAAATGTTACTTTGGGCGTGAGAAGGTTTCTTTTTGTAAACCTTTAACTGTGTGCACAACTGCCAATTATGTTATTGACATGCTTGGACCATATTATGCGATTGAAAATGATGCGGGAATTGTTAAAAGTGTCATTAAAGATATAAATAGTTTGCGCAAGTCCTAAAAGAAGGTGATGTTTTCGTCTCCGGTTGTGGTTTCCGTGATGAGAAAGAGAAACAGCTGTCACGGAAGAATCTGAAGAGTCTTGTTTTGTCACTAAAGTTTGCTGGTGCCAAATTAGGCTTGATAGGCGCGGAGGCTATTTTAACATGCTCATCCCTCTAGGCCCTTTATAACAACAGTCCAAGTCTCAAATAGTACCGCTTTCAGGGCTGTAGGGAAGTATAATTCCAAGAAGCCATCAACCCTCACTCTAAGCGCGTTTACGCTTGAATGCTTGAAGAAGAAAAAGAAGAATGCAGCTGACATATCCAATTAGTGCCACGCGTCAGTTAGGTTAAAAATCTATCTTGAAAATCGTCTGATGAACGTAGTATACGAACATGTATTCAAAAATGATTTATATTGTATATCTGTTAGCTCCAAGAGTTTCTTAGCGGGCAGGGAGAGAAACAGTGCTGATCCTACATGTTTCTTAGCTCGCAGGGCGAGAGACGGTTGCCACTCATTGTGACCACCAGACTCTTTACGTTTCGAAGGTGGCGATTTACTAGCAATGCTATTACAAGGAAACTCCCGAAACTGCGAAAAATGTAAGCAATGAGTTTTTCCGCAGCAATGAAAAATAGATATTTTGTCATTTGAAGAATGAAAATTTAAAACCGATGAAACTGTCCAGTATTTGATACTCATGCCACTGAATCAACGAAAAAGGATGTTTTGAAACTGATAAAAAAAAACATGGTAGAGTTCAAATTTAAAAACGGTTTTGACATTTCATTAACTACTTATAAAATTTTAAACGATCTTTTGTAATATTAGAAGTTTTTCAAACTATTAAATTTTTTAGCCAACAACTGTCATAAATATTGACTTTTCTATATCGTTTTAATATTTGTCGTGCTATCTTTGATATTGCAAAATATTCAGAAATTTTTATGCGAGAAACGTGGAAAATTGTAGTTAATTTTTATTTTGTATTATAGCTAATTTTTTTATCAAAGTGTTTTAAAAATGATTTTAAATAACAGACAGTTTTCCTAGTGTTTGATTTTTTATATGTATAACAAAATAAATAATTTGTTTGACTGAAAAACTAAAAGATTTTGTTCGAAAAAAAACCTTGAGATTTGACCGTTTTTTTCAAGGAATTTTTTGCAGAGATGGATATGAAATTCATCGATCGCGAGCGACGCTAAAGTGGAGGTAGCGCTCAAGCCAGAAACTGGAAAAGCGGCACTAATTCTGGATGTACTATTTGGGACTTGGACGTACTTTAAATGCCTTAAGAGATCCTTAAAGACTTTGTTTTGTGTAAAGTTTATTTTTGCAGGATTGCTATAGTTGTGTGCTTTGCTGACAAATAATGGTTAGTTGTGCTAACTACTAAAAAAGCAGTGTTTTATATAATGAGATTATGAGTGGTGTAACATAAGTTTATTCTAAAGAATAAACAATATTATTTGTAATATGCAAGTTTCCATGGATTTATTGAGATGAGGCTGCGTATGTTGTTATCAAACAAATAAAAAATACAAAAGTTCTGCGCTTGTGGCTATCTAAAATGCAATGCACTTTTTTTCTATAAATCAAAAATAGGAAGAAATTCAGAAGCTCGAGATTAGTTGGTAGCAATCTACCTCATTAGTCGATGTAAAAGCAACACAGTTTGGAGCTCGTGCGTTTTTATAACGTATTGAATATATTAATCACTGTATAAATGCAAAAAAATTTTTTCTTAACACTTCTGGATTATTCTTCTGTAAATTAACGTTTACAAAAATTCCTTCAGCAACTGACCGAAAGAGCTTGAAATTTTAAATTCACTTCGTCCTGTAAAAGTAATCTCTGAATGAAATTTCAACGTGTAAAAATAGTGTGCGATGTAGGATGAATGGCTAACACAAATCATGAAATGCAATACATTCTTTTTTTTGCTTTTAAAATATCAGCATGAAATTATTGTACTTAAAACCTTGACACGCCAAAAAAAAACAAAACAATAATAGTGGATGTTAAGACAAGCGAGATTAGGCGTCGATTATCAACGAGCATGTAGTTTTCCACGCTCCCTACGCTTGCGTGGCAAATCATGCGAGCTGATAAGCGACGTATTGTGCTTGTTGCACATGATGCTTTCCCCAATCACCGCAGGCAGAACAAGCGAACACGCTCATTAGGAAGAATTTAAGTTGCAATGCGCAGTTGCAGGAAGAAAGGGTAAATTAAAAATGCGCTTGGCATTACTTAAATTTCTAGAAGACTAAATGACACATTACTTTGCTGTGACGTCACCAATCGAGAAAAATTCAAATTAGATTTTTCTAAACGAGCGTGTTAGTCGCGAGTTCCAGCGCGGGTATTGGGGAAAAAATTAAACATTAGTTGTCTAGTGTACCTACTTTTTTTTTTCTGGCAGCATATTTTTTCAAATCATCTAGCCATTTTTCAGTGGAAACATTGATACGCTCCCAAACTTTCTTCAAAGGCAGATTCGGGTCGTCAGGTATGAGAGTGGTATAATGGTATTGACACAAATTGTCGCCGTTTGAGAATTCGATAAGATGCTCCTCTTCAGAAACTACTTTTGAAAGGAGAAAGCTACCAGCCCTTATCACACTCTCAGTGTCATCAAGAAGGTCTTGTAGTTCATATATACGCTCAAGAGGATCCTTTACACGACCTCCGCTACTGCTAGCTCCGTGTGAACTTAATTCTGCAAAAATACAATAGAAATGTATAAAGTTAAACGAGACACCAATTTTTCATATTAGTTTTGTTATAACTTCACATGCTAATTTACTGCACAGCTTTGGGTCCGTGCATAAATTACGTAAGTCTTTGGAGTGGTAGAGTAGGTTGATTTTCATTGCGTTGAGATTTTATTGTAAATAGCTGTTTGCTAGCGCAAATTAGTGCACACTCCTGTACCTGGTACATTACAAAAAAAATATTATGTTACTTCATTCATAATTTTAACAGTACGCTTTTTTATTTCTCTGACAATATCAGTAGTTTCTAGTAATGCTACTTACAATATTTATTGTTATAATCATAAAATAAAGAAAAAATAATAAATAATTGAATGCATGAAGCGTTACTTCCGGATTGAGCGAGGTATTTTTCTGAAATGCCCTTCTATTTTCTTTGTGTAAGCAACGATTAGATTTGCTTTTTGACTCAAAATATAATAATTATTTTGTAAAATAAAAAATGTTGCTAAAAAGTTATCTTCCTTGGCTTAATATCTCATTTTTTTAGTTAAAAATTAATAATTTAATTAAAATCTAATCTTTTCCGGTTAAAGTAATATATTTTTGGCTCAAAAGTTCAATAGTTTGGTGAAATATGCAACTATTTGGTCCAATGTTCAACTACTACAGTAAAAATTTATTTTTCACTTAAAGATTAATACTTTTAGTTAGAAATCTTTTCCTTTGTTAGAAAATTTAACTATTATGTCAAAAAATAGTTCTTCGTTAGTTTAAAAATTAATTTTATCAACTGCAAATGAAACTATTCCATTTTTTGTGAACAATTTATCTTTTTAAGTTGTAAATCCATGTGTTTTGTTGATAATTCATGTATTATGTTAGAAAGTTATCTTTCTTGGTAGTACAATAATTCTTTTAGTCAAAAATTTTAATATTCGGTTATAAATTATTGCATTTTCTCAAAAATTCGTCTTTTCTGTAGAAAATATATTTTTTTTCAATAGGGGAATTTCTGGTGCAAAATAAATCTGTTTTAGTTCTGATTCGAACCGATTGTTTTATGTTCGTATTTTTTGGTTAATTTAAAATAAAATACTATTTGCTTGAGCTATCAGCTATTAAAATTTCCCTTAAAAATTCAATTTCGTTTGATAAAAGCTGAACTACTTTTTTGATTTTTTTTTCATTGTTAAAAATTCATTTTTCTTAATCAAGAATTAAACTACTTTGTCAAAAATACTACAGTTTTGCTTTAATGCACTTTTTGGTTGAAAATTCAACTGTTTTTAGAGAACATTGTCTTTTTGTCTTGAAAATTCAACAATTTGGTTAAAAAATCTATGTTTTTTGTCGAAACTTAGCTTTTTAAAAGCAAAAATTAATATCCTCAATAAAAATGGATCTCTTCGTTTAAAAAATTCAGCAATTAAATTAAATGAAATATTTTTTTAATTCATTTTTTTCGTTAAAATAACAAACATCTTATATAAATTTTTGTATTTTTATTGACTGAAAAAGCTGTCTTGATTGAAATAATGAGTTTTCGAAACAAAAAGACGAGCATGTTAGAAAATATCTCAATTTCCAAACAAATTCTTAAAAAAAAGGTAAGCATTAGCCCGCAAAGCGCCCAACAGCGAGTGTATTATATATAATTCTGAGCAAATTTGTAGATATAATAAAGACGAAAAGTTTTGTTAAATTGAATGCCATTTTTGCTTTTTAAGTAGCATTTTCAGTAGGTGCAGCTAGAAATGTTGCTTGAGAAATTAAAAGATTTTCATTAGACTTTAAAAGAAGTGTGAAAAAACGCAAATCATTCTGATCATGTGATAATTAAATCAAAGGTTATCGTAATTATGCAGAAATTTTGCCGTGCTAAAAAATATACAATAAATTATTATTATATAGTTTATCAGAGAATTATATAAATACATATGAAAAATCGAGCGCGTAGCGCGGGAATTGTAATGAGAATATGTTCCTTAATGATGATAGAGCCTTAGTTAAATAAACCTAATTTTTATTCTAAAATAAAAATAAGTTTGACAGTTACTTAATTCGTAGAGGCTTAAAGAATTGAATAATATTATCGATCATACTTTTCCTTTCTATTTAAACCAAGCACGAAGTGCGAGAATTGAAAAGACCCGAGCGCGAAGCGCGGGGCGAAAAATATTCCAGAAGAAATAATTATGGTTAATGTCAGAAAAAATTATATCATTAATTATATTGATATAATATTGTAGATCCTTTTTGGGTAAAAATTTGTTTTTCATTAATTTTTTTCTGTACCTTGTGTCCTTTTTAAAAAAATTTAATTTTTATTTTTTAATAATACTTTTTACTATTAAAAGTAAAAATACATGAACTTTAAAAAAAAATAACAAAATTTTAGCTCTTTTTGGGTGAGCGACATTTGCCTATTTCTTTTTTCATAGCTTGTTTCATTCATTCAAAAATTTAATTTTTCCATTTATAATTTTATTATTCACGATTAAGAAAAACTATGCGTTGGAACAAAAAATAATTCATAACAAATTAATAGATCTTTTTTGGGCTTATAACTTCTAATTATTTATTTTTTTTTGCAGCGTACGTAGTCTTTCTAAAAATCAATTTTTTTTTAAATGTTTTTTACGTATAAAATAAAAACTCTGCATCTTATTCAAAAGTGATTAATAACAAGCTTATATCTATTCTGGGTGAACAACTTTTATTCATTCATTTTTTTGTATGTTATGCTGTTTTTGCGAAAACAGAATTTCTATTATCAATGTTATTCTTTAACGATTAAAACAAAAACCAAGCGTGAAAAAAAATCAATAAGAAATTTGTATTTCCTTCTGTATAAATAACTTCTGTCGAGTATTTTTTTTTGCACCTTCTGTCTTTCTTCCAAAAATTTAATTTGTTAATTTTTAATTCTATTTTTACTACTAAAAAAAACTAAGCATCTTTTTAAAACATGAAAAATTTTTATCTTATTTTGTAGCGAACAACTTTCTCCTTTCAATTTTTGTTTAAACTTTGTGTCGTTTTTTCACAATTTTTTATTTGCAATGTCATTTTTTCCGGATAAAAAAAACTACGTGCCCTTTTAAACAAACAAAAAGGGTCTCTAGAAGAATGCTGGTCAACAAACTCGATCTTTCTTTATGGTCCCTTTAAGCTGTATGCCAAATTACAGCCTGATTCTATCAGTCTTTTAAAAGTAATGCAGCCAAACCAGGAATTTACTTAAAAACTATAATATTCCTTAATTTAAATAAAATTAAACAAACTTTTTCAAAAAAGATCGTTTTCAATTTTCATTGCTTCAATTGTAAGGTCCAAATCTCAATAATGATTTTCCTATGATAAATTTACTACAAGTTTTTCTCACTCAAAAGAATAATGATAGAAAAATAATAGATAAATAATCATAAAAATCAATAATATCGAAATAGTAAAATTATTTTGAAAAGTAAAATAAAGTATAAATTATAATTTATATGCTCACAGAAGCTTATTATTACAATATGCGTATAATGAAACTTTAAAGCTATGAGTATCTTATATTGTTTGCAATATTTAGTTGAATATTTTAATATAATTAATTTATGTAATGATATATTTATAATTTGTCCTGTAATTATTCTAATAATTATTCCTATAATCACAAACAAAATTGCGGCAAAACCATTATAGGCGTGTTATAATTATCTACGAAAATAAAAGATCAAAAAACCATACGTAGAAATATAATTAATTCATTATTGAATTACCAACTTATTCTTTAAGCTAAAAAAACATCAACACAAACGGAAATTTATGTGCAGAATAACTATTATAACCAGCGATGAAAAATAATCACAGCTAAGGAATGACAGCTACTTCAATGTTAACATTCGGATATTACAATTAAAGTAGCTTAATCTAAAATATATATTTCTTCATTAGGTTTATTAAATGGACATATGAATAAAATATTAAAAATATATTGATTATCATTTGTACGCCTACCGGTGCTAAATTTCCAGCAGGACCCTTCACTTTTCTTTTCCATTCAAAATCTTTTGTAAGCAAACATTTCTCGCAAACAAACTGGCCGTTTTTAACTTTTTGCACTTTTGTTTACATTTTAGACTTACATTGTACGAAATATTATAAAAATAATATTGCTTCTAACTCTCCCTAGGGATCGCGTTTAGCCTGTAGGGCATGAACTAAAGGAATGATCAAGGGGACGAAGTGTTTTCAAAAGTACTTCAGAAAGACCGTACTGATTCCCAGCAC